>DWAV01000003.1:0-63761 GCA_018231305.1 Noctuana lactifera
CGGGTAGCAGTGCGTCTACTTCCACCTAATATTACTTTCCTTTTGTACAATTTTGCAACAGGGCCGTTCGCACGTTCCCTTCCCTTTATGGGCAATAAGTGGAACGCAATTATATTTATGGAAGCGAAATGGTTACCAAAACTAATTTTACCGAGTATCGTTTTGTGTCGGTACATTCTAACTAATGAGCTACAGCGTACGGTATTTTTATTGGACTTTGATTAGATTATACCAATATACGGAATTGCTTCGGATATTACGTTAGAATTTATGTTTTGTTTGTAATCATTGTAATATAATAAATATTATGTAAATGTAATAAAGGACGCCTTCTAGGACTTGTTGTTCTGTTGGTCTGTTGTTAACGGGAAAAATTATGAAACACTTTGTTAATTGTTGTTCAATATACCTGGCTACCAACTATTATTTTTCGAGTCGGGATAGCTGCTACATCATTGTGATGACAATAATGTAGCAGCAATGATGATGATCAATTCCATACTTCCACCAAACCCTGAAGCGAGAAGTTCCAATTAAAACCACTATCACTGCTTTTAGTAGAATGACGTACGTAGTTGCTAATTGGAAGAGTTAGGTATACTCTTTCTGGAGCACTGGTGCCTAATTAATTGCGCGGCCTCTTATTAGGCACGGGAGCTTGCCTTTAATTACCCGCACGAACGAATTCTATAAAGCATTTCACTCGCAGTATCTTTAGACTGTTAATTTTTAACTCTTTTCTCTGTGTTTAATTTTCTTTCAATTATTGTTTTAGTTTTTGTTACGTTCGCAGCACCGTTATGTTTCAATTCAATGATTTTGATTATTTATATGATTTAGGTATTTTGTTTTTTAAATTAAATTACTATGTAAATTTATGATTAAGCCAGATTTCATCTAATACCTCAACAATATTTAAGTTTTAATATAAAGCAATAAATAAAATAACCACCTATCCTGCGCCGTTACGAGTAAGAACCTAATCCCAAAAATTGGTTATCGCTAAACAGGTGGCATTCTTCGAGAATTCAAAGAATAAGTTGATAGACTTTTAAGCTTATAATTACTAGCTAGAGATGGTCTTGTTTTTGAAATAAGCTAAATGTATGAATATCGAAATGAACGTTAACTTTGGTATAGGCACTTGAGATGTCTCTGTCATTTTTCAGCACAAAAGAATTTTTATAATTATAATTGCTAATTCATATGTGTATAATGTATATACTACATATTAAATATTATTATGGACAATGTTTTAATAAGTATAAACGTTTTATTCATTTAATTTTAAAGCAGTTAAGGTTTTCTTCGTAAAACCGTGAGGGTAACGTTAAATTTTATAGTCATTATTCTTTGATATCTGCTGTCTTACTTTGCACTTTACTATTTTTTACAAATTTAAGCAACCCAGGGTTAGGGTTAGCCGATGCATACGTTAGCTGGCAGGTGAACGGATGACACGGCACATGGACACGACTTAATTACAGAGATCGTTAACGTGTGCAAATTATCTTGATTGCAGTTTTAATCTCCCAAGGCAATGTACAGGAGTTAGTTCATGACTCTGACACTGACCACACTTTTGTTTTCTAATTTCCCCTTGGAATAATTTCGGTTGATTACTTAAAATTGCAAAATCGTTAATTATCTTTGTCAACACTTTTACAAGTTGCCTTATGCATTCATGAATTTTATACTTTTACATGTCCGTGCTGGATGATGCAAAATATGATGGACACAGGTTCAAAATGAATTAGGAATTTGATACTGGCTATCATTGTTTATTCAAAAAATTATTTACGGAATGAGGTATGAGCGTAAAACACTCAATAACAATAAATACAATAACATAAAAAATTTAGTACTTCATTTTGTGTTTCATGAATAAACTTATAAATAAATCAATCGAAACATTCACCAATCATAGATAAATAATAATTGACGGACTGCAAACAGTAGTCATTTGTGCCGTCTATGTGTATACGACATCGGTAGAGCAGCGAAATCAATTAGGTTCGTTTGCGAACTGCTCCAATAAATACTGCTATCGTTAATTAGAATCAATCGTGGGATTGCGACTGAGTCTATTCTGAAATCAGTTTGTGCCCGTCGCGTAGGCGAGCCAACGTTGACAGCAATTGGCTTATTAAGAAAGAAACTAACAAAACGCAATAGTGCGTAGCTCAGTGGAATTAATTTACTCAGTCGGCGTCACCATTGATGGATTTATATGTATGCAGTTTATATTAGCTCGTCCGCCCTCAGCTTTTGTTTTGCTTTTCTTAAATTAGTTTTCGCACTCAACCAATGTTTTGTCTACCCGTAATGGATAAGAAAATAGAATAGCTAAGATCACCTTTGTCTGAACAGCGTTTCTATTATCCTTTTATGGAACATAAAGACAAGTAATACGATCACATCAGTATCCTGACAAGAAGAATATCCTATTTCACCCTTTGATTTGTTAGTGGACAACGAAATATGTAAATAAACGTTATTCATAATAATGTCATGCAGCACTACGGTCGTGCTAACATCAATTAATCTTTCGTTTTGCATCGATTTGAATACTGATTGGAATTACACGAGCGGCAGATACCCATAGCTGCCAACGTGACTGAATACAGTATACATTATTTTGCAATATTGATAGCGTACATTGGCTAAAACAAAATACGCTATGGATCGCTATCAATCACTATTTTATTTAACGTTTATCATATTCAAAGGCATTTTGGGCTAATTTCAAAATAATAAGTCACGGGAAAAAATTTATATAAAACTGTCGTTTTATGTCATTATAGTTATTAAATTAATTTTCTGTTTAAGCCGCTTACTTGCTAACGATCTTGTCATATCTTTTAAGTGTCAAGTATTGTAGCAGTACAAATTGTCATATTGCATTTATATATTTTATTATACCTTTTATTTAATTTATTTTTGAATTAAATTAATACAGTGGATTTCGCAGATGCTGGAGGCACCGACGCGGCGGCGGCCTCTCACGAGATGATCGAGATGAGGCGAGGCGCTATCTGTAATTAGGATCGAGTGCCGGAAGAGCATCTGAGACACTGGGGATATCCGCCAGAACGCCCATCTTAGCATAATTAGCTCTTGGAAAATAAAATGTAGGTACAACGTTTCATAAACTATTACGCGAAACTATACGCGATTATTCTACGTTGTAGGCGGTACGTCGTTTATTCTAGATGTGTTTTGTGTATTGTTTTGTTTGAGTTTGCAGTAACGTTGAATTTTTTTAGCCAATCCGCTGCACACCGATGCACACGTAACATCTGTTTTAAGATAATTGCTACTTATTGTAAGCTACAAGTACTTAATATATAATTTTGAATCATAAATCAATAAATCATAAAGCAAAAATTACTGTTAATGGATCTTTGATTTATCATTACTTATTTAAAATTTTTGCAAAAAACTTTAAACAAGACATCATTAAGTCCCCTCCATTGCCTTGCCCTCCAGTCAGCCCTGAATGAAGGGGATTAAGTGTGAAGTAGGGTAAATAACAAGGACTTGAAGTATGTTGAAAAAGCGAATGCAGCAATAAGTTAAACATTATTCCTACTTCCCTTCGGCTTCCCTATTAGGTATAATTGTCAATGACCGTAATTACAGCAACCTTAATCAGTATCGAGTCAATAATATTCAAACAAATTCCAGGGAGAATAGCGCTAATGGATTGTTGTTACTGACTTAGCTTAATTAAACAAGCCGGGAGTCGGCACTCAGACGCATAATACTGCTAATTAAACGCGGGTTTACAGAGATCCGAAAAAGAGCCACTCAAACACGCTTAGCCGTTATTATTACAGTGTATTCAGGAGGCTCGGCAAACAGGCCCTCGTCGCCGAGGGTGCTACTCTCAAGTTTCGCGTTTAATTAGACAGATAGAGGCGCGGACGGGCCTTATTAGTATTGTCTACGGGGGCCCAATTAACACCAGGGAGGCGCCGTGGGTGGCTCCGAGTTCGTTTTAATAATCAAGGGATACCCTTGCCTTCGTTAGCCGAATAACAGGATCGGGTTCGCGACTCAAAAACTTACATATGCAAATCACTATACCACACCAATTATAAAGTACTCACCGTTTGGCCTCAATGGGCCAAAACATACTTAAACATTGCTCTGTTCCAATTTGGAATGCCTCGTTTCGTTTCAGCGTCGGTTCCAATCTGTAGAATAATTTCAAACGTAGAATGCCAATAGCACTCTCAATAAAACTGTTATGTAGATTATATCCATTTTTGCATTTTTGTACAATACTGTTTAACTACCATTCCTACTCATTTAACAATCTCTTAGAATAGCTTTATGATCATGCAACATCGCAATGAATAAACATATTTAGCACCATAATGAAATCAGTTATTATGAGGAAAATAACTAGCGTTTGTTCGTTTGGATTCCTCTTATCGACTCCGATGTAATCACTTCACATAGTGGTATTGTTCTCTTTAATTAAAACGTTGCAAGTAAATGAAGAGAAGCAACTCTACCTAATTAATTTGTACGTGAATGCTATCAATTAGTGGCCAGCTCGGAGCTAACAACGAACTATGAGTCTTGTAATAAGGCGCGCGTATCAGGAAAGAAACTTAATTAACTATGGAACTCGACATGGGGGTTAAGAAAATTAATGAGCATTGTAAAATAGAAATATGTATATTCAATTATAACTTATAAATTTTATTTCGCTTTATTAGCATAATGACAAAAATACTAAAAATAATTATACGTAACACCTGCCTTACTTGAATTATTCTGTTTATAAATTAATCAGCAAAATAAAATTACTTCTCAGAAGGTGGTATAAGATTAGGTCAGCTTTAGTAACCCTTAAAAGCGCGCCACGACTTTAATTAAGGTAATGTAATCAAACGCAATACCTATTATAGATAGAATTTCGTTTCAGCGGTTCATTTTATGAGCTTGATTTAAAAAAATATCTTTTAAAGTCATGTTGTGTGCCACAGTATAAGTAGTTTTTGAGTAAGTTGTTCAACTGCTTCATTAAGCTCGTGTTTTGACCCAGAAAATTGTGTAGCGAAATGCAAGCGCATGCGCACGTTGCTCTGCATGACTTGTCGGCACTAATAACTTTTTCTTAAAACACTAATGAATAACTTGCTTCATATTACTGGGCACGTTTCGCCACTTTGCCCGTAGCAAAATGAATATGATAATGCCAGTATTCCACAAAGGTACATATAAAACGTACGTAGCAAGTTGAGGACGTTGACGCAAAATTCTATCAAGCAATCTATTGAGGATAGAAAAGGTGCTGATAAATGAACGCTTTTTAGTTTCTTTTTTAAATTACAAATTATTTAAAGTTTACAATCGTGTAGTAGATTCACAATCATAGTAAATTATAAATTAAAGTCCTGGGCACCAAGTGTAGAGTTGTAGACTAATCATCATAATCTTAAAATTCCTAAAAATTCTCAGCATTCATATAATATGTCCTATCATAATCGTTGTAAAATAGCAGTATTTTACAACTGTTATGACATCACTGTGACTGATACTCTTCTTGGTGACTGATCAATGGTCCTATAAGAGTCGGAATGACGATCACTACGACTATAGTATATTCGCAACCTTAGTTCGCAACTGTCGAACAACTGTTTCTAATTTTAAACGATTATTTACAGTTTTTCTGTCAAAATGATTAGGTACTCGTAGTTACCATTCTTTTTAATGATTAGTTACCATTACTTTCACATTTACGTACAAAATTACCGTATTCTAACCAATTTTAATATGATTCCCTCGAGCCGCATGGAGCTATAGGTTGGTAGTACTGCGTATAATTGGTTGAAATAGTAGATTACTTGAACTTTTATAAATCAACAATTAAGATGTCAGTGATAAACATTGTGGCAAAAGGTTAAACACAGTTGCAATAGCAGACTTGAGCCCCTGATATCGTTACATAATCTATGACGACAGCAAAAGCTGAGTGAGGCAAGGTTCGGGGATCACTTGGTTCCGGTATTGGCGCCAATCTCATGCCAATCTAACAACTTGTCGTTAAGTAATTTTCATTAAGATTCATTCTTCACTTATTCCCTTATGAATAGCACAATAAGTACAAAATTACTTCTAAAACCGCTATTGTGTAGGTATATTCTGTAATGACATGTGAGCTACCGTCGTAAGATCAGCAACAAGTCGGTATTCTTACCTACCTATACCTATGTATGTACGTCATTAATCTTATATTTCCTTATTTTGATGGCCTTATTTAACCTACAGTCAATAGCATTTTGAACCAAACGATGTCAAATTATATATATATTAGTAAAAGGTGTGCAACCAGTTTTATTTAATTTTTCTCCATAAACTTTAACTACATCAAATCTTACAGTTGCACGCAATACTTTTAAAAAGTCATTAAACATTTTCTCTTTCTGTAATTTTTATAGTATGTATCGTATAATATATACATTTCTGTAGTAAACGGCTGAATATAATGAAATTTTGTGTCTGCTGTTGTGTTATGTCACTTGTTTCGCGTGGTTTTTCAAGGTGTGGGGAGTTCTATCTGACTTCATGATTCTTTTTTAATTTCCTTAACATTTTGAAATTGGTTCAAGAACTTCCTAAACGTCCCTGACTGCATACCTGTGATGGACTATGAGATGGCTAAACATTTTGAGAGCAGACGTTTGTTCATCGAGCTGAAGGTCTAAAGTTAAATAACTCTAAGCCATACCGAACTGCATAATATTTAAAAAATCCCAATGTTACTCTGAAGTTTTGGTGCTTCTTTTATTCAATACATTGTCATCTATCGTATGCTGGCATCAAGTTTGCAGTATTTGTTAAAACGACATTAGCAAATCGCTAATGTAGAAGGGTGTATGCCGCCGCGAGTTCGGACACTTCTTATTAACTTGCTCACGGTCGGTCGTCACGAATCCATGTGTACCCATCATTAACACCATCTGGCTTGAAGGTCTAACACATTTAAATATGAAATACTTACTGTATGACACGATGTGTTGGTAAGTGTTGTTATGAAAGTCGTACAAATATTAGAACAAGAAATTCAAAAGAATAATTTTCGTGCGTACATTTTTTTCTCTTAGATTTTTTCTAATAAGTAGGTACTTTAGTAACTTTAAACAAGCAACTCACGAGCTGTTTACAGTCCCAAACTTTTACTTAGAATTTCAAGAAGGTCAGGCATATATCCTCATTAATTTTTGTTTCTGGTAAGCTCGTGTTTTAAATACAATCGTTTAACTGGAAAGTTTTCTAAATATCTTTACTTTTAAGATTTGAGTTTGAGCACATGTCATATTATTATCATCACGAGTTTCCAAAAACTCGTGTAATGTACGAGACTCGTCAAAACTCAAAACGTACTAAATTAGCCTAATGAAAATTTCCGTCATTTACAGTAATACTTCCACTTTAAATATTTTAAAATTAAATTAAATTAAAATTTTTGAATAAAAAGAAATTTTTTAATCATAAGTTTTCTTCTGTTTTATTCTAATAATTATTCTTCATTTGAAATTTTAAACAGGCAATTACCAGCTTATAATCAGTACCTTGTACCTATATTGCGTACATCGTACATACGCAAAAAATAATACAAATAATAATATGTAAACCTATTAACATAAACATAGCTTTCTTTACACAAAAACAAACATCTTTCTATTACGCCCGGCAAAATGAACAATTTTGCCATGCTCGTTGGTTTTGTTACCATAATGATCTTCATAAATGTGTGAGCGCATATAAATTTTTATAACTGACCCCAGCAATGCGCAGTCTACAAAAATACAAGAAACTGTCGAGTATGAACCGTGAGAAATAATTGAATTGAGTGCCATATTATGATAATAAATTATTGATGAACCAATGTCCTTTTTTGCTCAATCCGAATAATATTATGCGGGCATCGGTATTTTAAATGTTTATTAAGTCTTTAGATATTTATTTCTTGTAGGTATATTTGAGTCATACTAATGTAGAAAATTGTTGAAGAATTCTTCTGTTTGTAGATTGTAGAGTATGGGATAAACATTGTTGCTTAGAAGCACATGTGTTAGGGAGTTCATCTATATGTATAGGTAGATATAACACAAAGTGGGCACGGAACTAGTGCCTTAATAACATAAGTTTGTCGTGTGGGCCAGCGTGTTTAAATTCCCCTAGACTGTGACACACCGCGCTGGGGCGTCGTGTAATTACAACAAATACCGCCATTATGCACTTCACGGAATTTGTATAATGGCACATTACCGAGTTTTTATTAATTGTAATTAAACATTTAATGTGGGTTCAATTTAAATCAACATTTTTCGCGATAATTTATAAATCGAACAATGATTCAGTATATATGTACAAGTAGAGAGTTACTTGTCCTCTGATTTGGCGCAACGCAACCGATTATTATTTTATTAGTTACGACTCTTTATGAAACGGCGCGATTATACTTATAAGTATTAATCTTTAATTGCCCTGTTCGAGAAAAGATAGACACTTAGGTATATACCTAAATAAATGCTCGAATGTACCAATTTAAAGTTTTCTAAGAGGCAACATCTTTTCCTATAAGTGTGTATCCCATCGAATTTATGATCTCAACGTTAACATGAAATCTTTATAGTGGAGAAACTCATGAAATGCCGCTAATGGATGAGGCGAGACGATGCTTTAAAAATATCCATCTAATCCGAGAGTCGATTTAGCTAAAACATTCCCGATCCATACCTACCCTCGCAGAAACGGGAAATGGGACGTCTCACCCACTTATGACAAGCTCTGTACCATCGGCTAATGTAACTTTTTTGTCCAAGCACTTCGTTTACCTTTTAAAGCTATAATGAGTTGTTCTAAAAGCACTCTGCGGATTTAAATGTCCTTAAAGTGTTATCTGTGGATGAGAGCAGGCTTTTAATTTTTATGTTTAATGGTCGGGTTTAATCTAGCTTGTTGCTTTGAAGGACTCCATGATAGACTATGTTCTTCTGTTCACTGCTAGAAGAATATCCACTTAAGTTTTACTATTTAGTTACCATATTAGTATTACTGAAATGTTTGTAACAGTGTCCGAGTATTATCCAGTTTTGTGAACCAAAAAAAAGAAAAATTTTAACGTATATTGCAAGTACAAAAATACATACAGATGTACAGGCACTCAGTGACACGGCGCTAACACATCCGCTAATGCCTTTTCCATTTCCCGCCACTATATGCCCCCATCCTCTATTCCCCTCTCAGCTTGACCGAACTGTTATTTTATAAACTATTCATAGGTATACTTTCGCTGTTTATTCTGTTTATCGCGAGACGGACATTATAATAATTACTACTTTTGACACGAGTGGGGAAACCGCGGACAGAAGAAAGAAAAGGGAGCTAACTTCGCCAGATGGTCCTACAATATAAAAGTTGTTTGATATTGGTGCGAAATACCCGGACATAAGAAAAGGGGGATTTGAAAAGGCAGGTGATTAGCAGTGGGCCAAAAATAACTGACAATGATGGTGATGAATCTGACTGTAATCATTATGTTATCAAAATTAGACAACAATTAATAAAATACCCCATTATATGATGTAGATATAGCAGGTATATTGAAATACCTAAATACAAGACATAAAATTAACAAGTTAAATATTTTTATCAATTCTTAATAGAACGCCGCGTCTCCCTAACATTATAACAAAAGGTGATTTTGATAAAAGCTCGCATTCGTAGGACTGCGCTGGATATAATGACATATCACTTGTTGAATTGGTATGATTTGCAGGCTCTTTCAAAAATATTTCTAGCGCATTGCAGGATTCCATTTCGCGTGGGCGTCGTATAACAATTTTCATGTATTGAGAAACAATTTAACCAAGCTATTGTATTCAATTGAATTGGGGTCGGAAATAATATGTAGCGTTCGTAGAAAAGTAATTAAACTAATTTGAAAAAAGCAGGGAGGGGTTGTGGCTCCCTTGCTGCACCACCCTTCTGAAGACTTATTCTACAAACGCTTTGTCGATTAAACATCATATATTATACGACATTATACGAGTATGAAAGTAATAAAACGCTATTTTTGTTGGTTTGTTAAGATTCCCTACGAATTAAATTTATCTGCCATTTAATCTCACATTACTCACGCCGTAAAATTTTAACAATCAATTGAATGTATGAAAAAAATGACCGATACTTATTTTATTACAATTTACTTCTATTTATAATGCACTCGTGTAGTCTACGTCTTATATTACGAGTGTAGTAGAACTTAGAAAATATTTTTTTGCTGAAGACAATTATAATAGATAAGGTATAACATTTTTATGTTGGCGTCTAATAAATAAGATGAAGTTTTATAGTAGAATAAAGATTCAGTACTTCGTTGCCCTTTTGATTGCGTATTATTCGCGTGTTTATACAGTTAGATCGCTTCCTAGATTGTTGCTATTGTGATAACGTTTTGGCGCGGTTTTGAAGGGGGCTTTAATTAAAAATGCTTGTTTAGAGAAACGGAGTGGAGTGCCTTCGTTCTCTTTGTTGTAGACAAACAAGTCTTTTAATGTATGTTTTTGAAATGTGAAATATTTTTAGTAACCTCTCAGAATATTTTCAGATTCTACTGTATATATCTTTTTGCTTTTACCACTTACCTAATCATCGATAAGAAGAACTGTATCAGTGTGTATCTTCGTACAAACACAATTAAAAAACTACAAGTCAATCTAAGACCTAACATAACGAAATAAAGTGAAAAGAACTACTGTTTTATTAAAATGTGATGCATCAAAAGTAATGTTCTAACATAGTTTCATAACATCAAAACCCATTTTCATAATCTCAATAACGACGATAAGATATGCACAACAACTTTAAAAATAGCTGCGCTTTTATTAAAACCTTTTTGTAAAAACCGGCTGCACCTATTTAAAGTTCAAAATTGAAAGCACTATCTCGTTTAGTATACCGCTTGTACGTCGTTCATTCATCTCCCCGGCGCATTTATACATTACTCACGGCTCAAGTATCCGATTATATAACACGCAAAATTTCAATTACAACTTGTAATTAGTTTTTCGAGAGTTTTTCTTTCAGTCGAGGGAGTGTGGGGTAGCCGAGGTGTGACCGAGATGGCGGATCGGCTATCTTGCTCTCGCATGCAGCTGCGGCGCTTTGAGTAATGTCCATGCCACTTATTTGATTATTTTTATGCAATCTGCGCAGGAAAATGAAGAATTTATTTACTGTATAGCCCACCAACTGTTAATTAATTTTACAGGGTTGCGTCATACCACTAGGTATTGGGAGTTTGAAATCACTTTCAATATTTTATAGTATTGGATACCATGCATGTATATCCTATGAAAGTAATACAAAAAAAGATTCACTTGGTAGTTGCAGATCGGTCTAGTTATTAAAATGTTTGTGTAAAAAAGATGGATCAAAAAATTGTGGGGCGGTTCTAGGAATTAAGTAAATATAAAAGTATTTTTGGACCGATACACTTACAGATAGACAGAGAGTCCTTTTTAAATTTTATAAATTGATATTTCTCTGGAGTTTATAAAAAAATAATATATACGGACCGACCGAGACCCTGTCCGAGTCGGCTCAAAACTATTCACATTCTTATTGGATTATACGGAAAAAAATCGTAATATAATATCCTAACAAAGAGTATATTTAAGTGCGATGTTTGTTCAGTTATTCCATTGAATGGAGCATATTGTTGAGTAACTTCAGTTGGTGACCCTTCTTGTGGATTGGCAGCCCGACTGCCCGCTAATGCACGGAAGCCGGGCCATGCGAATTAATGGCAAGAATAATGGCGATCCCATTATGGATTGCCGCCAACATACTTTAGCCATGAAAAGAACCGAAAGTTACATTTGCGATACTCTGAATACTGAGCGGTCTTGTCCCCATCACCCCCAGCGGGTGGCACACGGGCGCCTGTAGAGTCCCGCACACGAATCCTAATTAATAAAAGCGTAACCTTATATATTTCGCCACCAACGTCTTTACTAATTTTCTCAGTGTCGATTACTAATTAGAGAATTTTTTGATTAATAACCATTATGAGCCCTGACGAAAAAATGATTAATAATAAATAAGGGTTAGTCATTAGATTCGTAAGTAGGCATGTTTTCTATGTAAATATAATGTTTGTATTTAATTTATTTGGATGCAAAAAGGGTAGAGTAGATAATACTTTAATTATTAATATTCCACTCCATAAGAACTACTGTTCGTCGCCTGTAATTTTCCACGGAGAACTTTCAGAATGGAAAGTCTTTTAAAACTGCTTTCAAGAAAATTAAACCATTAATAGCCACTATGTATAAGGGGAATTTGAGTTGCGTTTGAACTACGACACGATGACGTGACGACACCGAAAACGATTGGACAGACGACATTATGGGTGTAATTCCCAATTGGCATAGCTAAGAAATTTTTTTTACATAAAATTAATTGATTTTTGATTTTTGTTAGATATGCCAGCATGCAAGAATGACTATTTAGCTCCGATTTTGCTAAACTAAACTAGCCTAACGCTCGGTCTGCGTAGGTATAGGTGGCCTAATGGCAACACTCCCCTTGCTCTACACCATTACCCAGAACCCAGAGCTAAAAGCTCTAAGGCCAGCACCGGCGCGTCGCTAATTGGCAATTTGTTCGATCCTTAGATCTGACATAATGATGTGAGTTCGTTTATTTAAATGATTCGACGGAAAGTTCTTGCGTCTAACAGTGAAGGATTCTTGTACTTGTACACTCTTGTAGGTAGGTCTTCTCAAGAAAAATTAGGATGAATGCTAACACACCGATCGATCCCAAGGTAATTATTTGAGGCTATTATTTATTTTTGAAGTTATTTTATTTTAAGTTATTATTGAAGTGTTTAAGTGCGCGTGAGAACTGATTATTTTATTTTTATGTTACAAAGTTTTTTAAGAACGTTTATAGATTTGAAGACCTAACTATTTAAAAGAAGACTATCGAAAAAATATAACTTTTCGGTGAAAATTCAAAAAAATGTACAGTAATATGATTTTGGAAGCTGTTACTGCATTAGTACTCTTTCCAATGTACTATACACTACTGTACTGTACTATATTACCTGAACTATTCACTCTACAACCATGTTACTTTCGTTAACGTTATCTGGACGAGATCGGTGTATTAGCGATAACAACCCTTATTGAATATAGAGCATACTCGTAGAGTGTACAATGTAGAGCTTAAAACAATGTAATGTGAATCTTGTTGAGTGTTTACTAATAATAGTTTTATAATTGCCTGCATTACTTAGTTAAGCCACTGTACTAGGTGATATGAAAGTCACAGATAATTTATTGCAGTCACGTAGCCTATTAAGTATCATTATTTCTTGAATACGACTAGACCGTAATAACTTCGTTTTATTAAAAGTATGTAGGTATGTCATGTGTAGTCTTATTAACCTATACAAATACCACATAAGCTACTAACTACTGACTGTATCGAAAATATAAAAATGGATTTTAAAAATGAGTTTTGTACAAAAATTAAAAACGTTTGTAGTGTCGGAAAATCTTGTTTATTGTAGTTGTCCTGATATCAAAAATAGATGAACACATATTGTAAACATTTTCTAATGAACTATTTAATTAAACCACCAACATTTTAACGCAGGATATTCATTAGCTCTCAAAAGTTTTTGTTCCTCCTGGACGAGTGCATGACGCCGTGAAAGTCGATTACGTTGGTCATTAGCCTTCAGTGGCCGGACTAATTAATACAGCGTTTTGAATAAAGCTTAGGGATAAGATTTCTCATGGCGGCCAAGAAAAATCAGAAATTTAATTAAAAAAGTTTAAGTGAGTTTTCACGGACGAGCGTGCTCCGCGCGGCTCTCAATAACTCACGCAAATTCTATTCTTTACGCTAGCAAATTCATCAAGGTATAATGTTATTTACACGTTATGAATATCGCATAATATAGCGTATTATAAATATACATTCTGGATAGCATTTAAATGAGGTTAACTACATAGTTACTTTATGTATGCAGTTAAAGCTAATTATAACCACTAGTACGAAAAAAGGGCTTTTCCCAAGAAAAATATGAGCAAAAGATAGGACATGTGCGCGTTCGTTGTCATTAACGCGTCCCGGTTGCGCCCGCGTCGGTAGAAACTTACAGACGCACATATTGTTAGCTCATTAAAATTACATTACTGCTCTTATTTAAACAGCAAACAACTAAACGTCCCTCGTTAATGCGTCTCGTCGTTGAGAATTTTATGGACATTCCCAGTCGGAACAATAAAAAATAACAAGCGCAATATTGTGTGAAGTGCTCGTACGACACTCATGTTCGAACATGTTATTGATGCGTTCCATTAGCCCATTAGTTTTTTTTGCTGATCATTTTATTGTCTGTGTATCTGTATTTTTTAATTTTCATAAAACCACAATTAAAACTCGATATGTATCTATGCTACTAGTATCAAAGACACACATATCAATGCAATCTTATATAATACACCTCTAAAAAATTAAATGTCTTGCATTTAACAGTTGTCAGCAGTTTGCAGCAGTCACAGATTTTCAAGGATATCCTTTAGTAATGTTTATATTTACTAACAAACAACTTTATCCATAAAAACTTCTTAGGTATGTAATGTCTACATGTTTCTTTAAAAGACCATGATTCATTTTTTGTTTAACGACATAATGTGTTTTTAAAGGATTGAAAGGAGCGTGTTAAAGGAGTCTTGACTTGCCAATTAGCATCGTGTACACAGCTTCGAGTTCGTTTAAAACCCTAAATATTTTAAGCAGTAGGTAGTTACGTGAGAATGTTTGTGAAAGAAACGCTTTTAAAAAAGAGAATATTTATTTGCTCGGCCATTAGCAGAAATAAAAACTTACTGATCCAAATACATTGAGGAGTAGGTATGAACATAATGGTTTTAGTTTTTATATTAAGTTTGTATTTTTCTATTTCGGCATGTATTTTTTTTTAACTAAATAAATAATCAAGACCTATTTAAATATACCTGCTGAAAAACTGAACCTGTTGTTTGATAAAAGATCTTTTAGGTACACATAGTTCTTAGTTAATAAAACACTTTGTACGCATTAAATAAATATATTTATTTACACAATAACGGTAAAATTAAAATTTACTTTGTCGATGTTTAAGGAAACTTTATAATATTGTAAATTTATTTTTGTGTTAGGTAGGTATGTACTTATGTAGGTAATACATGATTTTTTAATGTTCTAGACAATTTTCTAAATAACGACTGTTTGAGTTTTTTACATAAATACATTCTTTTAAGGTAGAAATATTTATTTTACATCAATCTTATGAAATTTAAGCATATTCCTAAATTTTTATTATCTCAAATGTAAATTTTACATTACAATTCAACAAAATAATAAGGGAATTAAAAGAACTATTAAATATAACAGAACAGGACAATAAAAAATCATAATAAAAGTTTTTTTTTATGAAAAGGTACTAACTAAACATTGCACCACTTTTGAAAACCTGTATTATTATCTAAAATTGTAGCTCTTTACGTGAAGACTACTAAAAATCCTTCAAGCGGAAAATTGTCTTTGGTAAAAATAACATTAAACGACTACAATAAAAAATGGAATTTTACATTGAAAATAAAGTTTACTTGATAGACTTCATACCTTGTATGATAACAACTTTAAGGAATACTACTGTACATACAATTTTAATAACAATGAGATCGATTTTATCAATAATATGGTGATTAAATTTGTGAATTGGAATCGTTGTAATACGGAAGGTTTCATGTGATGACAAAGACTGACTAAGTTAATTAAAACAAGTAACAGCTAAGTTATTGTATTTGTATTGCAAAGGAAACTAATTGTTTTCGATCAATCTCTATAGTAGAAGTTGAAGACAGAAGCTAATGTAAAAGATCAACACAAAGAAAAGAAAATGTACCTACATACATCAGATTTGTAGCCAATATTATATACAAAATTCATGGAGCAAATCGCTTAGAGATTTTCTCAATTGCTTTGTTCTGCCTTACAATATCAGAATGATTTATAGCACGTATCATGTTTTCTGCATTTATCATCGCTACTGCTTCCTATTTAATATCACCCCCTGTTTAGGAGGCACCCGAAGTATTAGATAATATATTATTTACATGTTACGAGTCGGTATTTATTTGTGATTAATAAAAAACAAATAAAGAAAGAATATTTTTGCCACCAGCAAATACTGATGAAACTGAATTCATTGTCTTTATACTTGTATAAATAGGACTCCTATTATGCCCTCCTCATGCTGGGAGTATTCGAGTGCCTTTCTAAATAGTGGGGTTGCAAAATTTACAGCTTATAGAGTGGCATTCCGATAAAAAGTTAGAAAATTTTAATTACAACGCTTTTTATTGTATTTTAATGAAACATACGAAAAAGCTCAAACGTGAAAAAATACAGCGCTTTAAATCCGAGTAATAGATTACAAACGGTTTCCTTCTAATTTGATTGAAAGTTATCAATACTGTGTATCTTGATGTGATTTACAAGTTTTAAGGAAAGCAACCTCTTATCCACTTAAAGTATACTGTGGCAAAGTACAGTATAATATTATACAAACAAGCAAGAGCTCGCGCGTCCTACCCACGCGACGGCGCTATCTTAACATGTAGACTCAAATCGTATACATAATGGAAATATCGTGTTCTGACAACGTTATCGCGACTCATCCCGGACATTTTGTAAAGTGGCCACATATCCACGGCCCGCCTTCTAGCCTAATGTACACTCCTTCGGTGCTTTTAAAGTATGTTCGTCGAGACACTTCGATGTAATTCTGCACTTAGACGGTTTTGCATTTAATACCTACACGGGTCGCTTAGCGTTTCCAATTTTCTTTACTATTTACAAATTGCACTTCACTTCCGTTGTGTATTTACTCACTAAGGGATGTAACGTCTTTAATATGTCTATTTAAAGAAAAACATAGCAACAAGGTAATAAAAAGAGTTCGGTGTTTGCTATTAACACTGCAGTGAGTTGGCTGCTTAGCATGAGAGGATTCAATGAAAAGTCGCCATTACTATCTAGACTAGACGCTAAAGTGTGTTGCCAGCTGTCAGAGGCGTCCCACCATTGGGGCCTAGTTTCGCAGATTACAGGCGTCCCGAATATCCGACAGCACTCAGTGAGGTTTCACCTGTAAATATATAGTAGTTATTAATCCGCTTATAAGATATTATAGATAGAACAGATAGTTAAGAGAATGTGTTATGGTGTGCTTGTTCCATTTGTCTCTGCGGTAATTTGTGATTTTGTTGTACTATCGTTTACTGTTTTATCAGTATTTTCTAACCGAGGCTATAAGTCGGCGGGCAGCCGGCGGTCATCGCGCGGCGTCACACACATCGGGGTCAGGCGGGCTGCCGTACCCGCTTGAGGCGTCGTCTGCGCCTGCGCACCCGCCGTTGTCCTTGTCCACTAACGCGCCTGGCACTCCACCCGGGCAACCTCCGGCACCACCCACGTAGCCTCCACTAGGGGACTAAAGAAAGAATCACTATTACATTGAACCCAGAAGAATTGAGTAATAAGGAAAATGATACAAGATATATAATAATAGGTAGGTGCCAAAAAGGGACATCATAATGCGTCTAAAAAAGTTGACTTATCATGATTTTATGTAGCAATCCACACTTTCTCATTAAAAAAAACTATGTGAGAGCCATATTTTATCATCTCTTCATAGAGTAGGGCTTGCTACCCGGATCCATCTAATCAAAAGAAAACAGTTTTATGACACATTGTCGGCAGCCAGCTAAACGCCCAGCTTGTGGGAAGGTAATTCGATTTTCAGTGTTGGCAATTCCCTCGTCAACTTCCCAACAGTAGACCGTGAGCGCAATCAAAAAGTCGATTAGAAATGTCGTGCGGCTGAATGGTTCCCTCCACTCGCGCAACTCATAAAATGAAATAGATTCCCCCACATTCGCATTCCGACAAGCGTTCGTACGAGAAAGATTAATGATCACAAAAGAAACATAATAAAGTGGAGATAGAATCTCCCACTAACAGTGTCCTTGTGGGAGTTATTTACTCCGAGGAGCCACTTTTTCACGTTACTTTATTTAGGATACGGACATTCGAAAAACAAAATACGCATCGTAGATGGAAACCTAATAAAAATCAAGAATAACTCTAAAGCTTAATATAACGTTAATAACAACCTACTCCGTATAAAATCGATAAATACATACCTAATAGAAAAACGTTAATGGTATTGGTTAGCAGCTTTTAATACCACTATATTTTTAATATGAGAACGTTAGGCAATTCTACCGTCTGTCTACAATCCCACAATCCTTATTGGACCACGTCAGAACAAAAAGTACTAATTGAAGCATTCGTGGCGTGTGGTCGGCACACCACGCTCTGTGAGAACGGACAATGTTGAATCGTCTTTGACTATTTAATTAAACAATATTAATGTGATTAGAGATATAGGTAGATACTGTTTTATACGCAAACTCTCAATATAATAACTGATATCTACTCTACACTACAGGTCCGTAAGTAACAGGGTAAAAATACATAAACGCATATTCATTTAATTGCTTGAAAGCTAGTAAATTTATTAACCTGTAATCCACTAACTTGTCGCCTGATGTGTGCCAAGCCGGTGGGGTTGGCAGCCATGCTCGCGAACACCAGCCTCTCCTCGTAATCATACTCGCAAAGTATCTTGTTGTCACATAGATAGAATCTGTCGCCTACACAGAACCTGCACAAATTTATTATGTCTGTGTAACTCGGGTTATTGCTAGTTAAATATAATGAGAGGCGATACGTAGAAGGCATAATGTATTCGGATTAGATAGCGCATTTACACATTAAGTTTTATGTTAACTGTTATTGATTTACTGTATAATGCATGCGATCACGAGAACTCTCAGGTAAACTTTATGGATGAGAAATATTTAAATTTAATGGAATGGAATAGGAATGAAATATATTTTTACCTGTGGTTGCACTGTTGACAGGCGAAGCATTCTAAGTGGTAAACGAAGCTCTTCGCTCGCATAACCATTTCGAAGGCGGGAATGACTTTGTTGCATGCCACACAATTACCAGTGGCACCGAATAACCTGTTGACATACGGAATATTGTACCGATTGCAAAAATGTACGTCTAAAATTATGTAACTAGTAAAAAGTTATTATTACCTAAGATAATCTCTTTTGCAGAGCATAAGGTCAGCTTTATAGTAAAGCTTAGATCCAACTTCGCCAAGGCGACAGTCGCAGCAGCCACATTTCAAGCAATCTTCGTGCCAGAATCGTTCCATAGCTTTAAGAAGAAATCTCTCGGTGATGACCTTCCCGCATTGGGCGCAGAGCCTAGCTCCACCAGTGTTACCAGTAACAACACTGCCTAACGCGTACTTATTGTCTTCTGGTTGACCTGTGTAAAAAAAGAATTACTGATTAATGTCTGCTTAGCATCCTGTTCAACACAATCAAACATTTGGGATATTTAAATCGCAAATTCACGGTTCCTGTCATTAAGCGTTAAATCATAAGAACTAAACCTTTTAACGGTTCACGGAAACGTAAACCGATTTAATTTACAATCGCGAGGTCGATTACGTGTAAGTAATGCAATTTTAATTACAATATCTTGTTAATGCATAATTAGACAAACAAATACAGCAACACAGTGATTAATTTCGTTAACCGCGGCACAATGTGAGTAATGCATTCTGTTTCGCTACACACTGGTGGGTAATTGTTCATAATATGAGACTCATTATGGCATTTATCTAGGCTCGATTGTTTTCTACAGTGTAATTGCGTCAATTAATTCGAGCAGACGCGTATTGCGTGACGTGTAGTCACTGGGCGTTGACGTCATTAGGATGCGCATACGCATATTTCTCGTGCGAAAAAAATGTAACATTGTAAACACATTTATAATGTAACGCACCACATAAAAGTTAATGTCTTAACGTTTAAAATAAGAAGTATACTTTACAAGCCTTTCCTCCATTTTGAAAGTACTGTTAATATTCTCAATTGTCACTCGACACTCTTGTATATTATTATCAGTCCAATTACAATTTCTAATATTAATTGATGTGGGTTGTTTAGGGACAATAGGTATGTGAGTTGGTAAACAATCATTTCCAATTTATCGGAACAGCGTCCACATAATAATGGTGCGCACGTCAAACCAATCAAGGATCCAATTGAAGTGGTAACTAGGTGGACACAACTCGACCCAATCGATCAGTCGCATCGTCGTCCGCCGATACATCTCGTTTATTGAAGCCGACGTCGTGACAATAAAGTTAATTGGAGTATATTAATGACGGATCGTTAATAATAAAATAATAAAGATGACGTACGGCCTTTGGGCGTCGCAATTCGCAATTAGTGCGCCGCGGGGAGCACACCGGGTAAACGGAACTTGCTACACCACGCTCGAATATTTACAAGCGAATGCCGACAAGATTATTTAATTATTATTTTCAACCAATTTTACTGAACCAAGTACCTAACGTGTATCGGAACAAAGGCAGCTTAATGCGTAAATGCTTCTCTTCCAGTTAACCTTTAGGTAGAACAAAATCGGTAAATGCGGTAACAATAATTTAGGAGAGCGTAAATAAAAGGAAAAACAAATATGCGACTACCTAGTAAAAATTAATAACTCTCACTATTTAAACTCGGATTACATTAAAATTTATTCTTAACACCTCGTATTCATAGTTTCGTAGTAGATTTATCTGTGTAATAGATGCCATAGAAATAGATAAACATTCATACCAGGAACAGAAATTTAAATTTATATAGGTATACTCGTATTTTGGAATCCTGGAATTAAAAATTTTAAAACCCTATCTGGAAATCGAACCACAAACACAACGGTAATTAAAATTTCTGAGTAATGGAACATTAACAAAATACCTACTAAGCAAATTGGACTTCGTACTTCGTGTAATGATTGAACAAAATGTTTGTGCGATGCCAATAATACTGCCAACACTGACCTCGAAAAAAATTGTAGCCCCTGAATCATTGATGTTAGTTAAATATTATTTTGAGTAAATTTGTTTTTGTTAAAGTAGGATATTCTAATAGGTTTAAACATGAATAATAATATTAAGAAGACAAGAAGACATAATAATATCGTTAACCTCTTACGATGAGACAATGCAGTACGACCGCCCACCAGTTCTCACAGGATTATTATTATACTTGTGCGAGCGCAATTATTTAGTCGGGTAGCAATTAGAATTAATTAAAGTAACAATTAGCGAAGACCGAACAGAAGCACTTATGGGATTACGCTTTCAATTATATACATTTCGTTTGGACTTTATGTAACCTAGCCTTTATTGTACTTGGCTCATAAAATAACAGATAAACCATTTTGTACAAATAGATTTAGCCATGTATTAAATTTTATTCTATTTCACTAAGTAGTACCTGTTGATGAGTTTCCAGGTAATTTAAGTATCGTCTTAAATAGCGTTATGTTGCGTAGGTAATTATTTAATAGGGCTTTAGTACAGAAAAGAAAATTTTTAGGTGCCTTGTACGAAACTGAATTTTTATATGAAATAGAAAGAACATACTGATCGGTTTTTACAAGTATATAATGTATATATATACTGCTTGGTCTATTCTATAGCATAGTAGAAGGCTTAGCTAACGTTTCACGCTTCATACTCATAGATGGCATAGTCCCCATTCTAGGATTCTCTGGACACACACAAAGACAATTACACAAACACAATACCGAGAATAGAAATTAATCTTCTGACCAGGAATCGAACCCAGGAAGGAACCCTTCGAATGGTGGACTAGCACTGGTAACCACTACACCATACGGGTCGTCAATCCGAAGTAGTACGTATTAATGATCTAAACATCAATGATGCTATGTTAGGCACAAGGAGCCTGCATTCGACTATTCTGTTTCGTACTGGTTAATAACGGCTATCTACAACTATTATGTTATGTTTTAACTTGTAAATTCCTAGATTAAGTGTTAATTTCATTCACTTCATTGTTTTACAACCGTTATAGAAAACGCTGTATTAATCGTGGCTTTTCTTGTGATTCTCAGAAAATGTAGAGTCTCGATGTTTCTTTTGGATAAAAAGCTTGTAACTGCAGTGTTTGCGGCGATTCAAGAATCCGTGTTGTTTCAAGGAATTGCTCACTAAACAGCGTATTCCAGGATTCCACAGTGTCGGTGGTTGTTGGCGTGTTTTGCCCATTTGAGGCCGTGCATGTTGTTAATAGTGAACCAGTAATTATGGAGCGATTGCGCGTCGTTCTAGAAACCCGATCGATTATATCGATTCTTGGCCTGGCTCGTCACGTTAATGTTTGCGTTTACATCCTCGTATGCACATATTTTAATGTTGCAGTATAAATTTGCATTTCAAAGTTTAGTTGTAATCTTATGGTTTGGTTTCGATATCCCGTTCCAATTTATTCAGTTACAGTGGTAAAGTTTTAATTTAACATTATGTTTAATTTTGCTTTTTATTCATCAGTGGAAGAATAAATTTTGAGGAAAGCATGAAGCTCAAAATTCTCTTTCTCTCTCAAAAATTTTTCAAGGACGCAAGAAGTCAAGTAATTATTAACCATTTTTAACCGTATCTATCCCTATTAATCCGTATTAACTTACTTAGGTACCTATTTAGAGATTTACAGTATGAACTAATTTCCTCCTCTACACTTCTCTTTTACAATACTCATTTCGGTGCGAAGACTAGGTATCAGGTGCTTGCGGTTAAGTTGCGTTTATAACTTATTCGCCATCAGCCCATCATTGTCCGTCTGGTGGGCACAAATCTCCTATCACATGTGAGGAAGACTTAGTTATCACATTTCAAATAATACATTATTTTTATCATTCCAAACAATTGAAGATGCAAGAAGGCCACGGAGACCTGTTTAAGATTCATTTCCCTGTAGTGAAATATAGAGATTTTTAATTACCTGTTCGATTGCAGCAAGTTTATTCCCATAGCAATTATCTTCTCAGTATAATATTTAACAATATTACCTAAAACATGTAACATGTTTATGTTCGTGCGAATGCTATAAACACTTTCCGAGATTGGATGCCGGCAATAAAAGAAATTAATAATACGAAATTAACATTTTGCATGCGTGTTATTTTCATTTTACTGTAAAGGCGTATTATTTTCGTTTTATTACCGATGCTGAGTCGAAAATTTGTAAGAGACTTGGCTACAGAATCGTACCGAATGTAGAGTGGTATGATTTCGCCAACACAGTCGAGCCGCCGCCAACATATTAGGAAACCGGAATGAAAAGAAGTCCGGAAATTCATGGAAAGTAATTTGTTTTGGCGTGAACGAACCCCCATTAGTTCTTCCATACAATAGCGCTATTTCCTAACAAAACAGATCGCGCTATATGGCTTCAGTAATTGCAATCAGCTTTTGCTTGACTTAACGCATGTCACCGCAACAGAAAGTTAACGGAAGACGTTTGTATTGGTACTGAGGTATTATTATGAAGTAATTTTGAAATTATTTATATTATTTATAATTATTACCTATTATAAAAGCCAAGTGTTGAATGAAATGCTGGACGAGTATATTACAATCCGGTTGTTTTGAAAGTTATATGTGTATACCTATGACATTCGTATAGAATATAAACTATTTATTAAAAATAATAAGATAATTATTATCTATGTAATTCCCTATCTACATTTTCAGTTAAGGAATTTCATAATACCATTAATATTTAATTTTAAAAAATATAGATATAGGTAGGTATATACTAATTTATATAAAATACGTCATACAAATATAAATAAAAAATATAAATCTATACTAATATATGAGTATAATGCTGAAGAGTTTGTTTATTTTGTTTCTTTGAACGCGCTAATCTCAGGAACTACTGGAATTGAAAAATTCTTATTTTGTATGATAGCTACATTCATGAGGAAGGTTATAGGCTATCAAGCACTACGGTTACTATATTCTTAACGCGGGTGAAACCGCGTGTCACAGCTAGTATAAAATATAAATGATAAATTCCATAGACGTACAGTGTCGTTACATCAAGAGTGTTAATCATTTAATCAAAGTTGTAAAAATATAGGATTTTACTCATTAGTAGTGTTAACGGATTAAGGAAACTCTGATTCTGATACAAGTTAAATGAAATGCGTCGAGTGTAAACGCGGAACGCCCAACTTGGCGTAGTCATGCGTGTCTCCACCGAGTGGGTAGCATTCCGCGAATTCAATTAAATGCCAGGTTATTGTAATGAACCCGCATCACGACCACTCCGCAATCATTCCGTGCAATTTACAATCGTTCATTGCGTTTTGCAATTAACTTGGCCTTCCCATACTAACACATCACCCGCGCCGGCGTAGGTACCTACAATTTTGATTTCTGAATTAATTTCAGAGTATAAAATTGTATTTATTTATTTAATAATTTTATATTATTCTAGGTCGAGCTCGAGACTTCATTAGCATGAAGGCCAGTTTTAAATTTTCAAACTTCTTTGATTTTTAATTATAGTAATATGTTGTGGTACCTACTAATATTTGTATAAAATGTACTTATATTTAGAAAACAAAACAATGGACAAGATTGGCATCAATAGTTTTAACGTACTTAACATAAATGTATTACAATAATGAAGTTAGTAATGTATAGCGCAGTCACGAACCAACGGTCATTAGGTATGGTTTTATGGTTTATTTAGTTTCACTTGTCGGTCATTCATTAAACAATGAAGTTGATTGCGCTGTTGCGATATCCATTATGCGGGCAGTAATTAGATTTAACCAAATGCGGGTTAATAATTACTCGATTGTAAAAACTTTACTGAATTTTGCCCTGTATAAAATTATCGTACTTTCTACAATTTGCATTATTAAGTTGGCATAAATTTACTTATGCTTGTGAAACATTACGACCATAAATGGAGCCGGTACAGTTAATGGGATGGTGTATAATTTATTTATAATAGCTTTTCAATTGTATTAACTCGATAAATATTCCTTTCCTTTATTAAACTTACTTTGCTTTTGAAAGAAAATGTAATACCAGCTTCATAAGCTTGCGTAAATGGTCTATAATAGGTATTCTACGGTCTGTGCCACTGCCTTTGCAATCTGTGATTTAATTTTAAACTGTCTTTTTTTAAGTGTCATGTATGATATTAAAGGCTTCTTAGGGTTCTAATGGGTAAACTTTAAGACCTTTAATTTAATAAAATGGCTCCAGAATGTCGCCTTGTTTACCAGTGACTTGCGTCATTTCCTAATAAAAAGTTCAAAACCTTTGACATTTTTTAAAGGGCGGGCCGTGGTGTTTAGCCTTGCATCCAGATAGGGCAAACATGAATTGGCATTAGGTTTGCAACGTCATAATGTAATAATTTTCTAGATAAGAAACGCTAATTGACAGAATGGTTTAACACGATTTAATTTATTTGTGCATATAAATGTATGTGTAACATTACGTTCTTGTCCTAGATTTAGGTAGGTACGAGTACGTTCGAATATAATATGTAGTCTTGCGATATACCTACAAAATAATAGATCTAGAAAGCTATTTATAAACAATGCTGAAACGTTTAACGTTTTTAATTAACGGGGAATATTTATAGATTGTTTTGGTCCAATAAGAGTTTAAGCTGTTTAGTAGATTGTGAAAAACGTTCATAAATATTTCCGGTTGTTCAAAACTATCTTCGCTTCCGATATTGTAGCAACATACAGCTTTATTAAAAATTCCACGTAAACTACCCCCATTTGCTCCCGGCCCCCTCCCCTCCTCTAAATCCGTCGTTAACATTTCCGTTATTAAAAAAGTACGCGACTTTGTCATCAGAGAAGTTAGTTTTTTTTAATTAAAATTATGAAATTGATATTGCCTTTACGGAGCTCGCTTCCCGACTCAACCTTCTGAAAGTTTAAATTAATTTTTGAATTAAGCCTAATGGCAGTGGTAAACGATTTCTAAAGAAAGAGTTTTCTGTTTGAGCAATTAAATTTTCAATTATTTCGCAGTAGAAATCGTTAATTGGTTTTCATTGCTGATTATGTTTATGGTAGTATTTTTAAACCACCAAACATGATTGGGTATTTGAACTTGAATAAAAAAATCTTTATAATGTTAACTCAAGACTTAAGCTCTATCGTCGGCAGGAACCTCTTAGTTACCAAATAAATAAGTACCTAATAAGTATATAAGCCGCAGTAGTTTCGTTTTCTATTTGTTAAGTAAGTAAATTGTAATATTTTAATGTTTGATTAACATTATAATAGCAATATGGCGCAAAAATTAAAAATACTTAAGTCATTTAAAATTTGCACTTGATTTTCAATACTTCGTTAGATTTATTATTTTAATCTTGGAACTTTATTATTAAACCGTGGCCGTGGGGTCAATCAATGTTCATCTTTAATAGAGACTACCTATCTAAGCTATAAATTATTTTCTTAGAGAAAGGCTCCGAGCGAAACTTAAGCCTGACATAAGTGGGCAATAAACTTCAACCGATTTGGAGATTCGCATCTGGAGGCTCTTATTAAAGCCCGAAAGTTAGTCCTTTTCATCCATCACTCGTAATACGTATGTGAGTTATTGTATGAAAAATTGAAGAATAAATTGAGTCGCTGCAGCGGCGGCGAGACATAAATCCCAACTGAGCCCTCAATATTGTTTTAAAGGGGAAGTGGCCATAAATTTTATCAGGGCCGCCCAGCCGCGGGCGCTCCGGCGCGGCGCTTGCCACGCCGTGCTCCGCTCCGTGGTCACATGCTACTAGAACGAGTAGATACGAGTACCTACGTCCCGCTTCCTGTGGGTCATTCACAATATTCAACCTCTTCTTAACAGACGAACTTCCCCTTATAAACTGAATTTAAATTACTTAACTATATTGTCAATATTCGTCACCATCACTTGATTTATTTCTTGTTACACTTCTTCACTGCAAGTACCTAATTCGAAGTTTTTAAAAATTTCATTTCTATAGACATTCAAAGCATTTGAATATTTTGAATGAGATAAATAACACAGCGTATAGTCTTGACAATTTTCCGCGCGTGGTCGTGCATTAGATGCTCATGTGTATTTGTTATGTTATTACTGAAAGGATTGAAATTGCGCTTCACGATATAATATTATGTAGAGTTTCGAGCATAAAGCAGAAAATAAATCGGATGGATTATTTCGTGCGCTTTGTTTTATCTTTATTCTTTAGGTACATTTTATACTCATACATTATCTTTTGACATTATTAACGTAGAGATGCAATATAAAATAAATATGATTATTATTAAATTTTTTGATTTTATCTACAGAAGTAGCTGCGTTGGCCAACCATGTAACCCCGATATTAAAACTTTAATTAGAAATATAATAGGGAAACGTGGTTGGTTCTTGGGATGGCAATGCGGGCCACAATAAAAAATCGCTTATTTTTATCAATACGATCTGGGTGTCGGACATTTCGCATAAATGTGATATTGCAATATCGTTCGTCCCCTTTTTAATATCGCGACGGACGTCGCTGGGCGGTTTATGGCACAACCCTTCCCGCGTTTTATTCACGACCTGTTTGTCCTAATATTATAAAAAATTTACGTCAGCAAAACGAGAATGTTGCCTTTATTTTTCTTTTGTACACTTTTGGCAATATGACAAAATTGTAAACAAATATTATTCCAGCAACTCAATTTACGTTGTATAAACCTGTTATGTAAGTTTGCTTTTAATTTAAGAATTATGCAGTGAACACAAAAGGTATGTTCCAGTGATTATGTGCTTTAATCGGAAGAAGTAAATTGCGTGTGGCCGCGCAATGGGAAAATACGTAGTGACATAATCAATTAACGAAAACGTGATATCACTAAAACATGCTCCTTTCTCTATTCACTTCATACACAAAGTAAGGAATTTAGTCGCATTTATTTATACTGAAATGTAAAAATTTTCTGTTTTATTTTGTATCTCGGCAAGAAACTAAAAAGCAAAAAATAATCCTAAATAGATCTCTAAGTTTACAAAAGTAGTAAAAACACTTTTATACAAACCTTGCTGCGTCGAAGGACGGCTTAAGGTTTTCTGATTCATCAAATTTTATCGTTTCCCAGCACAACGAAATGTTGATAGAATTTTGACTAGGCAATTATTTTAATAAAGTCAGAGATCTAAAATTAAATATCTAGGTATCATACGTCAAACTTAATAACACCCCTCTTTTTGCGTTGGGTTAAAAGGCACTTACTGGTAGCGTTGTCGGGCTTATGCATGGCCGGCGGATCTCGAATCATGATGACGCTGTCACTCGGGCATCACACGTCAGAAATTAATCCTGAAACAACATAGGCGTGATTTTTAACATACGAGTACATTCAATATCACAAAACTGCACTGTGTGCGCAAAATGCGTGAAGCCAAAGATAAGAACAAAAAAAAAAAAAAACTGCACTGTGACATAATGTTTTGAAGCTATCAGTATATAATTTTATAAAGTCTACGGTGTAATAAATTATCTATAATGCCTAATGAAAATAATTTCCGGGAATACAGACATTTTAATACTTTGCATCAGTACTTTTATCGCAGAATGTCCTTTTGCTTTATAGTGTAGAGCGGGCTAAATTTTATTTAAAGACATACGTCTTAAAAGGCAATGCGAGTTGTATATATCGCTGAGAGCGACGGACACGAGCAGCACGCGTCTCGTAGTGAAACCTCATTAGAATAAACGATATCCTCTCCTTACGTCCACTCTGCGCGAGACCTTATTACTCCGACAAAATGCCGTCAAACGGCAACTACAATCCACAAGCTACTCGCAAAATCTACTCTCGAAGAGAAAACATAAGGTATATTTTCCAATACAGATATCGCTATTGGGATATTAGAAGCAATACTATTCCTTATACGTTGGGCACAGAGTATACATTGGAATGCCAATAAAATAACAAACAAGCTATTAGATGTTACTCCTTAAAGGTTGAGATGTCCATGCAAGCTGTAAATTGAAACCCGAAGGAGGCACTAATAACTCTTGCGGATCTCTGCCATTTACTTGGAATTCTTGGAACGTAACACTGGACGAATTATTAAATATACTCTTACCTATTTAAATTGTTGCCCAGATATAAATTTAATTAATTATATTTATGTTCAACCTTAAAATCTCACCATTATCAAGAATCAATGGGACAGAATGCCATTTGACAATAACGTGTACCTTTATTAACTACGCTTAGATTATGGTCACATAATCTAAGAATAATAAATAAATAAATCATTCACCAACTTCTAAATTTGTGGTATTTCTCAGTTATAATAATATCGTATCTATATTTTAAATTTGTTGAAATTATATTTATTGAATAGTTTATAGGTTGATTCAACCTATAAATTATTCATTATTTTCCTTCACTCACCTTGTTTCTGACAGTGCCTAAACCTTTTTTCAAAGTATCAAAGCCTAAAATATAAACTAATTTCAAATTAAACTATAATGGCAACGGAAAACATATAGGTATGTTTTGCTATACACAGATAGCGCTATAAACTCGAAGCGGAATCAAAAACTTTTATAACCGCATCGAAATTCCCATCAACACCTGTTACAAAGGCGGCTATCAAATTACTCGCGACATATCCGCGGGCGCGCCTCCGTCCATAAATACGGTATTCGTTATGCATTTCTCATATTCATGAATCCATTTTATTGGCCCCAATAAAATATGAACATCTCAGAATGGATACGCGCGAGCAAATCTAATATAGATTGCTTGCGCCGGATTCTGTTCGATTGGCAGGATGAGCCAGCGATCTGAGACCCGCATTTTTGGCAAAGGCAAAAATGTACAATTATATTTCATGATTCCCATTTAAGGTTAAAAATTCAAGTAAAGACAAATAAAATGCCTTTTATAATTTAAAAAAAATTAAATCTTGTAGGTAGTTCAAATTCTGGACAAACATATTATTACTTGTTAACTCCAAAGGTGGATCCACATCCAAAGAAATATCTAGAATCTAATTTACTCCTCCTGAGGAATTGTATCTAGATCCTTTATAGGTGACAGCGGCTGCCGAATTATAATTTTTGTGATGTGGTTAGGTTTTGAATAACAATTTTAGTGTGAATTGTATTAACAGAAGAGGAGGTGATACATGAAAGGGATATTTTTGCTTTGGAGTTTCTGAAACCCTCACAGTTCTACCTTTTCAGTCTGTCAATCAGATCAATTCCGATAAATTGTATTGTGAACGGTTCTTGATAAGTTGAAATTTCAAGCTTTTTGCCAAGTGTAGGTACATACAAATAAAATTACTTAGATTTCAAGCTCTACATACATCCATCTGTCAACGAGTAGCTGCTGACAATGGAGTAATTGTCTTCTTGCGTTACTCCCCACGTATAATGCGAATTTAAAGGGCACTGTCACACTAAACCAGACACAAAAAGGCCAGTCCTTCGTCAAGGTGTCAAAAATTCAACAGAGCGCCCGGATAAGTGGAATGGATGGCGGGCGTCCCGAATAAAATATTCTATGTCAAATCGTACGTCACGGGCTCTCGACTTGTTCTCACTGAGAGTGCTTCGCGGAAGTCTCTTATTTATTCGCTTTTACGTCAGCTGCAGTACAGCTCTTTTGTGCCCTAGCCGATTTACAAGCGTCCATTAGGGAATTTTATAAGCTCGGATGCGTGATATGGACGCTAATTATTCCCTTGCACGTCTTGAGACTTTGTTTCCGACATATTAAAAGAAGCATCAGTCAAAAGTATTTTTTTCTAAATTTTACTTCACGAAGTTATGTTAAAAATGTTAATTAATATATACTCGTAACAGGACCATTATCAGCACTCTCAACACATTATCGGCCACCTTCAATTAAATGGAATTTATTTTAAAATCCACCCCAGCTTGACAAACGAACGCGTCATTGGGGTAACTGTGTAGAATACTGAGGACATTCCCTTTACAATAAAATAAATTTTTATAAAAAAACTGTTTCAAAACAAATGGTTTGGTGTACATTGTTCAAATTACCTTAACCTTACACAAACAATTTGATCCGTTTAACGCAAAACTAATCTATTAGACAGTCCCTTCTGACTCCGCACTGATCGAATTCATTATTCACCGGCAGAGAGCAATTAAAGCTCCACTAATCAATCTCAAACTTCAGCTGGGCTGAACTCTAATCAAGAAAACTCCTATTCCGTGAAAGCTTTCCGAACAAAATTTAACTTAATTAAAAATGTAAATTAAATTCCTAGGCGCTTCCACAAGCATCACGTCGGGCCACGCCGGCGCTCGGGGCTTTTGATTGCAGCTAAAAGGTTTGGGATTAGTGCGCGAAAGAGCTTTCAGTGCATTTGTAGAGCTTTTAAGTGGGAAGCTTTCGCTTAAGACACTTACATACAATGTAAATTTTATGTACCGCCTCAGTAACCGAATGGATTTTGTCGTGAAATTGTAGGTAATATTTTACAGCGTCACATTTATCGAATTTGTATCAATTATTTCAATTTTATCTAAAGCTATAGATATATACCTAAGCATAATATCGCTTTGGATTTGAACTAGAGTATTGATTGCCAAATTCCAGAACATACAAGTGAAGTTAAATAAACACTTTTAAATTTTTAAATAACTTCAAATGAAAGTACTCGTAAATCACTCAGTAACAATACTCATAAAACAATAGAAAGATTAACTAGTATAGAAAACAGATTTCGGTATGACTAAAGGTTTTATTTAAAAAAATATACATTACCTACATTTACTGGATTTTTAAACAAAATGATAGATAGTATCAAACAAGCAGCAAATAAAAGGATAATAGATGGTATGAAAGCAGAAAGCGAACCGGACCGAGGAAGTTCTGTATCCGGAAATAAACCGCCCGTAAAATTGTCAATTCCGTGGGAGCTGCGTTGCTTGGACCCGACAATTTTGTCTGCTTCGGGTCGAAGCTTCGCGGTCTCCACTCTCCACCGACTCAGTGTTTAAAAGTCATCTTGTATCAGCATTATGTTATGGTTGCTACTTTGTTGTAAGCGTTATTTGTGACTTAATCTTGCGTATAACAGCAGTGCAGCAGCAAAAGTATGTTGTCAGAAGTAGAGTTAGACCGTGTTTAGCGAATTTCTCGTAAATTCTCTTGAGATTGAGACAAATCCACGAATAGCACTCCATTTCCACTTAATACACTAGATGACAGAAGAATTAACTTAACTAAATATTACGGTGTAAAAACAATTACTTTCGAAAATCCGAAAACTTTAAATGTGACGTGCACATTGCTTAATCATGACTCACAAAACATCAAGCAACGAGATATTAATCTCAAGTATTTCAGTATAATCTCACGAGCTCATTTTCGTTAATGTAGTACCTATAAGAGTGGATAAGTTCATATAAGTATGTAACATATCGTACGTACCTCACACACAAAGAAAATAACCATTTCAATCTGGGTGCGCGCCAAAACAATCACTATTATTCACTGATTGCAACTGCAAACAGTTAAGATAGTATAATTTTTTCGCATACCTAACCTAAGTGAAAAAATACGTTTACGTTACGATAAATATACGTTACAGTATAGATACTTAATGTATCATTAAATGTTAATTGGTATTGCAGTATCGCTTATCAGGTCAAATTTACCTCTTTCTCAAATCTGGAAGAATATCTAAATTGGATACGATGTACTAGGGCCGCACACGCAGATAGCACACGCATGGCCCATCCAATCACAAGGAGCAACGAGCAGAAAGCTTATTATCGCGACGCGTTCTTCCATCCCGCGGTAATGAGAACGGCGGACGGACAATGTCCCTATACTGCACGTGCATCGCTCCACACTCAAACCCTCCCGCTTTTTGAACTGAGATCATCGCAACACTCATCCGTGAAATTGATTCTCGAGGAAAGAAAAGACGAAAAGATAAATAAAAAGGAAATAGGAAAACACAAGCTAAGATTTGGCGTGAAATTGTTTTTCAGCGCCCGCCCACCGCCGACGCGTCTAGCGGCATCCCGGCTCGGGAATTTCCCAATTACTGAGTGTGAATGTATACTTGATGATTGTAAGCTTTGTATCAATTTCACTGTTCCATTTCAATAATAAATTTTAGTAACTAGTATAATGGGCACAACTTCGCTTGTTCTTTTGAGTAGGTACATTCGCAGTTTTCGCTGACCGCTTGTGGATACGTTTGTTTTAATATACGTTTCTTTACCTTAGATTCCATTTATACAAAATAAGAAAATTGTTCTTCTTTAACGTTTAACGTTTGTTGTATATTGTATAACAATAATTCGGAACGTGTGTCAGCGCTCGTATCGGTCGAATTGGTATCTTAAAACACTGTGACATCTCATCCACTACGTGATCCATTTGCCGAAGTAAGAAGCAATCTCATTCAATACCCGGCCGTCACCCCACATCCTTCTCCCCTCCCACCGCTAGGGCTGCTAACAATGCGATACTTTGTGCTCTCCGTATCACGGAACGCAATAAAACTTTACATTTCTCCTTAAGTACTTTCCTACAGTTATCGGCGTGTGATAGGAAATGGGGCATAAATAGGATTTACATTAACGGCACTTCCAAGTACCAATGCGGGCCATTCGGCTAAAATTAAATAATGTCATGAAAAAACATAAAATAATGTTACAATAACAATGACGTTTTTAATTTATTGTTTAAAATAAATGAAATATAAAAAAAATGTCACACCGAAGACAGTTTCTTTTTTCTTGCAAAGAAATATATATCTTAATAGTAATAATATATTATTGGCAACCCTGTAGATAGGTATCTAGTAACGCTTTTTCGGATTGTATTAGATTCAGCTGCCCTTTTCATCTACATGTCGTTCTCTCCCTGCCTCTCAAGAGGATACTGCGATACGTCGAGAGAATACGTCTTAAATGCCATTTGGTTTATAAAAGTATTAATTTTTTAAGTACCTTTGTCCTTCATACATATATACCATTTATGATTTGAATAATAAATTGGTTGTCCAATTTATTTTTAAAAATAAAGAATCTGTTAAAATAAATTGACGGTCGTAATTGCAGTAGTTCAATTAATTTTTTATTGACACACTTAAATTTATAAGTGCTAAATTGCAAGTAACATTATTCTTTGACCATAATTTCATCTAATAAAAAAATTATTCATTTCAAACTTTATAATATTACAGTGTACAAAAATGTATTTTCGCAACGCCAATGTAATCAAATCTCCAGCCAATCCGATTACAAAACTAGAAATCGTCAATTCGTGAAACTATGAATATGATTATCCACACCATTCCAAATGCTATCATCCAATAAAGCTAGTACGGTAGCAAAGGTATCAAATCTTTTTCGTCCGTAGTGAAATTGAATATTTATCCGGGTAGTATCTCTATTCCGGAACAATTTTTATGTAGGGGGAATACAATCTCAAGATATTTGGGAGGGCCACTCGACGAGGATATTGGCAAATACCTTGCCTACATTACCTTTATTGCCTCGCGACGTCGCGTGCCCAGCCGGATCCTATCTGCTATTATTCCCGTATTATTCAATGTTCCTAATGTAATCCGACGCGAACTAATCATCATTCAATATTTTTATTACTCTGTTTGATAACGTTGAACATAATCTTCCATTTTCGATACTTCACTTTTATTGCCTTATTAACATAACGTATACTTAACTTACTTTATATTCATGCAAACTTATTTTTATGTTATTGCCATATACGAGAATAATGGGCAGTGCTTGAAATTTTAAAACTTATAAATTTCTGTGTTTAAATTATAGCGCTAATATAGCACTAATACATCAATTTAAACATAGAAATTATTGCTATTCCTTACTAGACATAAATTCCTATTGTGTTTACAATTTTACGAATGATGCTATTGTGGCTTTTAAACAAGTATACAAATAGTCATAGGTGTACGTATATATTTTTTAATATTTATGTACGCATGTATGTTTGTGAACAGTTTAGGTTTCGTCAGAATCGGTTCAGTACTTTTCGAGATATGAGCTAAAACGTTTAAGTGTGACGGCTTATTGATATGAGCTGCGGGTGTGGTGACAAAGGGAAAACATCTCAAAATCGGCTAGTACAGGCAAATATATTTAAACGAAAAATTATGAGATAAAAAAGTAATTAAAAAAATTGACAACAGTAAAATACGAATCAGACACAGAATTAACAGTAAACTACCTATTTTGATAGGGTGGCGCGACAGAGCTTGCGTATAATACCTGAGGCGCAATTTGTGCGCAAATTAACTCAACAATAAGCGTAATTTACTGCACAAAACTCGTTGCCATGTAAAGGCCCGTTTATAATTGAGTGGGCATAATAACGGGTCTTGACATAATGACGGCTGCATTATCGACTACGTCTTTTACCTTGCTTTAAATGCATGCATAAGTGACTTTAAATCTACAAGTAGGTATGTATTTCTCAATCTACAAACACTTTCTCACTTTCTAAGGTTTTGGGATTTTGCCAGACTACTGCTGTATATCTTATCCGTGTTGTGCTTGTCCGTCTATATTATTTTCAGTTGCTCTAAACTCTGATAAAATAAACAGTCATAAAGCAAATGACATGACGGTAGTTTTATTTAATTAACAAAGTCGATTCCATTTCAATAGAAACATTGTAACATTCGTTATGTTTTCATTTATAAACGAGTTATTTAATGAACTGAAACTTGGAAGTGTGCAAAGCATTCTTCAATTAAAAGTTGCGATGTGAGCTAAACATAATTTCCTGCTTCAACGCTCCTTCGGTTATTTTAGATATACACACACGTAACGGTTCCGCAAGACGCCATAACAGCTATTAGCTCAACTATTAGCTCCGTTTAATTACCATGGATTTTGTAATAAAGCACCTTAATTAGCGGTTATACGCAATGCTGATTACTTTGTTGTGGGTGGCGTATATTTTACCATTAGTAAGTAAATTGCTATTACGTCGCGTATCGATTCATTCCAAACATTTTATCGGATTACATTGTCACGTTAAACATTATAGTAGGGTGAAAACTTAATGGGCTTTTAGCAAATGGCTATTGAATTACATATCATTCATTCCTATTACCAATCCAGTTACACCTGTTTCCATGAAACCTGATTAGCATAGGTTATTCCTAGGTAGATTTCTAATAATAAATCGACAAAAAACTAATGTAGTAACAATCTCGCGTTACTAATTATTTCGTTTTTATATACGGTTGTGTATTTTACCTAACATAAAAGCGAAAGGCCAATACAAGAACGCTGTTTAAATCCATCAAATAATCAGATTTGTTTCACAATCGTAACAGCTTAACAAGCAGTAGTTGATATCAAATTATTATTTATAGACAATAATTTGTTGTATTCGCTGTGGTGTTGGAGCGGAAGGCGCGTAAATTCGACGAATCGGTGGCAGGCTGACAGCTGTGATTGCATTTACAATGCTAATTCACGGCAGAGAATCACGTCAGCGGGCGACGCTTCTCGTTTTCATAACCGCTCGTAAAATGCAAGCCCGAGTCGGCGCCGCACCCGTTATTGGTAAACGATTAAAGCTACTTAGCGCTTCCGTATAGCATAACAATATTAGGGATTGTACACATAACAACGCATACAACGCATTGTGGCGAATCAAAGTACTCAAACTGTCACTGCAAGGAGTATAGTAGAGCTTACTTAAGCTTACAAACAAAAGAATAAGAATCTGGTTTAATTATTTTTAATCAAAATATAAAGCTAATGCTAATAAGCTAATATTGGATCGTCCGATGAACAAAGTGTCAAACGCGTAGACTTTTGCTGCGATAACCGGACTATTAGTTTATTTTATTCGTCCGTTTAGCGGACGACTACACGTTTCAAATAGTAATTAGGTAATACTTAATTTTCCCTACATCATATTTCATTATTGGTAACAGTTGTTGCAAGAATTTGAATCGTAGCTTGTTTTATACGAAAAGCGTGAATATCTCAATTGTACGAGTATATTCTCCAACTCCAACATTATGAAATAATCAGAAATGACTAACGACAATTTTACAGTTTAATATTGAAAAAAAATAAAAATGTCGGAGTCTACCGTTATAGGTAGAGATAAGCTGTCGGATAAGCGGCCGCAATCCATTATCGGACAGTTAATTGATAATTACTTTCTTCCATTACCGGACGAAAAACGCGGTGATTAACTCTGAATCGCTTTAACGAGCACAATGGGTCGACGTTCAATTAAAAACCCTTGTCGAATGTCGACGGCTTCGCGAGGAGCAGAATCAACGCTGACTCAATCTCGTATACATGGAATAAGGAATTACTCGCGTGCGGAAAGTTTTTAATTAAATATTCACCCGTTTTGTAATTAAGATGCGATTCGATTGGGAACAATAGAGTTACGTCAGAGCTCTTTGATAAAAAACAGAAACAATTTAAGTGCTTTCATGCCTTAGTAACGTCTTACTTACTTCATAATTCTAATTATATTAATTAACTGTTTATTAATCTATACTAATATATAAAGCTGAAGAGTTTGTTTGTTTGTTTGTTTGAACACGCTAATCTCAGGAACTACTGGACCGATTGGAAAAATTATTTTTGTATATGATAGCTACATTCATGATAGCTACTACTATTCTTAACGCGGGTAAAACCGCGTGGCACAGCTAGTAAAATATATACAAACTTTGGCCCGCATCCTCGCTCACTTCACGGAAACTTCGTAGTGATCGGTGTTTCAAATAAAGTATTTATATATTTAAAGAAATCTTAGATAGGGATTCTATTTTTAAAATGTGCATTGGATAATTTATATTACTTATTTTATGACAAACACTTCATCTACCATTTTTTCTCCATGCCAAAAGAAACATATTTTTTAATTTTAAGTAAATAATGTTATTTGACAGTCCTCGAAGAACACGTATGAATAAATAATATTATAGTAACAAAACAAACTAAAAAACAAATAATATTATGTAATTGAGATTAGGAAACCGCATTATTTTATTTTCTACTGCAATAAACAAAAAAAATTTACCTACGAAGTACGAGGAAGTAGATAGGTTACCTACAATCTTTGATTTAAAAAAAAACAGTAGGTACCTACCCATAATTTTTTCATACGCTTTATTTTAACTATACTTTATTTTCAAAAATAAATTGTATTACATTTGGCTGTTTTATTAATCATATAGATTTTATGTATTTTTGGTATTGGATTGGCATTTGCACGTAAGAAGGAGCTAATCCTGTGGGCCCGCAGCCACTCAGGAGCCACATATGCGGCATTTGAATGTAATTTAAATGCATGCACATTACTCGCACACCGCAGTCAACACGTTACTTAAATTTTTATTTAAATTTCTTTATCTGAAAAAATCGAGATTCATAAACTACACTATTTTATATATATTTATATTTTATTAAGGTCGTTGCGTTGTGCGTATATTGAGTATTTAAGAAGTTGGTGACAATTATGAAAAATTTATAATTAGAATAGGATGTTTAAATATATATGTAAGTATCTATATATTAAGAATTTCATACACTAAATACCTACCTACCTAAGTTATAGATAGTACTAATATCATTATTGTCTGTGAATAAAACTTTCGTGATAGATATAAGCTCAATAAAAGTCCTCCGGAGCGGTTCAATAAACGTCTTAGTTATCTCTAAGTAATCTCCAAACGGCCCGAATGTAATCTCCTAGACATTTAATTTCGCCGTTTTAAATGAATCGCTGAGCTCATATCCCATCCCGAAATCCTCGCCGCGATTGGCTCGTTCCGCAGTTCGTATAAATTGTGAAGGAAAATCATCTGCAGAATTCCAATAGCAGAGTGCTGATGTCCAAATTCGTGATATATCGACGCGAGGGTCGTATCTGGTGCGCCTGTTTATGAGATATTTCATAACATGCATAATTCCTAAACCATTCATCATCGATTTCGTATATGTACCCTTACGTACAGAGAAAAGCAATTTAACGTTCTTCTCGTCCGGTATCTTCGCCTGCAACCAGGGAATGTAGATATTAGGTAGGTATCTCATGTTTAACAAAAATTTACACAAACGTTTTAAAACAAATTTGTTTTTCTCAAAATATTGTTAAATGTACCTACAAGTCCATTAAAAAGTCAAAAACACAGACCTACTTATGGTAGAGATGTAAAGTTTTAGGTTATTAATAGGTTTATGTCGAATACTACATTATCTCTACAATACGAGAATTGGGCTCCTGGCGCGGATAAATAACCTTAACTTGCAATTAAGTCGACATTTTAAATGACAGCAGACATTTTTACCGTGCCGTAACACGGATTATTTTTAATGAGAATTATGCGACAGGCACAACGTTAAATTCCAGTATGGGTAAACCACTTTTTAATATTTTAAATGCTAGTAGCATTTACTTATACAAGTAAAAGCCACTTATAATCAAGTCAACTCGTTGTGTTATTTTTGAACATAAAAGCAATAAAAATTCGATGAGCTAAATAAAGTTTTGTATTTTTAAATAATGATGAATTGAAACCAATAGAAATTTTGGTTATAAACTGAATGACAAGTAATTTATGATCTGAAGGAATCGTTTGTCTGCAACGTGCTAATGAATAACAGAATGATATGATGTCGCTAACGAATCAGTTCCAGCAAAAGCATTAAAGACAGATTTTTGCTTTTCACGCTGCCATGGTAATTTGTTAAAATGTGTCGCAACGCAACAGATTTTAAGCAAATAAGCCCGCAATTGATACGGTGTAAATTTATTGTTGGCCTTATAAAGTTTAGTGTAAATAGATACGAGACTTGTTAAGTGAAAAGGTACCCACTCTGTTACTTCAATTTAAAACGTCTGGTACGTAATGATCTTGCAGAATTTATTCTAGTGCAACTTATAATTATATTCTATCGAACACCAAAATATTTTAATTCAAATATGATTACAGTGTGTGAAGATATGAGAACACGTTTAATACGAGCACAGAGTGAGACGATCGACTTCACACCGTCCCGCCCGGTCCCGGGCCGTAGACCGTGAGCTCACTTGCTCCATAAACAGGCTTCCGTATTTTTCAATCAGAGAGCTGTCAAAGCGTTCTGACACCCTCATCCCATTGGCTCGCACTCGCCGAGCACCGAAATTGGTTTTCTACATTCAATCCATACAAAGTTTAATGTTATTCGTTTGCGATATCACCGGGATGCCGCCGATGTTTACCGACGCGCCAAATCATATTGGATTTGCAAACTTTTGTTTGCGGACTTTATTTCATTTCACTGTTAGTTCAGGCCGAGAGAATGTAAATTTAGATATTGTCCTCTCGGCTCTGTTTTGAATAAGCGCCAGTGTCTGCCATATATACGAGTATATTGAACAAAGACTGAACAGCGGGTATGGCAGCTGGCTCGGAGTTCTCATTGCGCTTATAGTGTGAGTTACAAATTAACTTCACCGGATATAAGCTAGAGCAGCTCAGCTAGTGCAGTGGTGAGTGGAGTGCGGCCGCGAGCGTTTATAAATTGAAGGGCTGGTACCTGCGGCTTAATACACCGCTGTTTCCGGTTCATTTCCGGGCGACGCGCGCGGTGCCGGATATTGCTTTTAAGGTTGCGCCGCACGCCAACGATTCGCAACACTCGCATTATCCGCGCACGCTGCTACATTCGCTTTCCGCTTGCGCTCGCCCGTGTTTAAGTTACTTCTTACTCGCCAAAAATATTATAAGCAATTTGCGGCTTTATAAGTATGAATCTTATTTTTTGGTCTCATATATAGATCTAGTAATTTTTTTACAAACAATCTTTATTTTTTACAAAAAGCCGTCTGTTCGTAGCGTTTTTACTTAAACGCACCTAAACAACGTTCTCGAAGCACGACAACTATTTATTTACTTTTCGTAAAAGTAATTATTGACAAAACTAATGGACGTAACACATACGTGGTAGATTACACAATGGTTAAGGAAGGTGGTCCTTCTATATATCAACAGTTTTGAATTGTTTAAGAGCATTTCGTATTATAGAATTTTTTATACATGTAAGTGAGGACTTCATTACTATGTTAAATTACTCGTATTGTAAGTATTCATTTTTCTTTGGAAAACTTACAGGCATAAAACAGATTTTACATAATGCGTTAATAATTGGAATGCTTGTTTCAAGTTTATGTGTTTAAAATAACTGTTATAAAATAATTATTAGGATCACTTCATTGTCCGTTTGTCCGTCTATCTGTCAAGACCCTTTTTCTCAAGAACGCATGGTAGGATAGATCCTTTAGCTAGAGCTAATACTAATATCAAATACTCAGGTCTGTAAAAGAAAATCAAATTGTGCAAAGCTGTGTAAATCAGGTAGTATTGAATAAATGTAAGATAAGATGCAATGTGTAGGAATTATGCTTGATGGACGGTCAATTTAGGGCGACGCGACGCCGACGCCAGAACGGCGACATGTGTATTTTGATTCGTGCGAATAAACATCAGGATGTTAACGCAACATCAATTTAAGATATGAAGGACAGATTAAAGCACGTTCATCATTTGATTTACTGACTTACATCTAAATTTGTAGATAAACTAAATAATACATTTTTTTGGGAAACTGTTGATTTAACTTGAACATAACTGAATACAATTACAATAGGTACATGTACATGCAAATGGAACTAAACCTTACCTTTCCACACCTTATACTGAGTTTAAATTTTTATATTTTCTCTAAGATTATATTGACTTCCTTAGTAGCGGTTTTTAGATTTAATTGATTTCCTTATTAAAAAAATGCAATTATAACCGTGCTAATTAGGTACCTATAGTGGTCATTGCTATCGCTACAGTAGTAACAAATGGCAAAATAATTACACAGCATAATTTCATTAATTAAAAACAACATAATGTTTACTATTATGTAACATATCCCCTAATATGTATTAAATATTTACCTTTAAGGCTTTAGGTACAATAAAGTTTTAAAAAAAAGTTGTTAAATATTTTTTCAACCATTTTATATTTGTTTGTTTAATTTTATTCATGTAGACTATAGATAATTAAGTTTGTATTGAGTTTCTATAAGTATTCAGTAGGTACTGTTAAGAATATACGTGTTAATTTAAGTAAATTTTATTTATTTATTAACAATAAAGTTTAAATACAAAATAAATCCATTGTAAACAATAGGTAAGGTCTAGAATAATCTAGAAGAATAACATTCTAATAGGTTTACAAGTTTCAGATAGACAGTAGGTCCGTATCACAAAACAAATACTGATTCTAAATCACAATCATTCGGTGTTGTAATAAATTATGACAAACCATAATCTGATCGAGAACATAATAACTCGACGAAACTCGTCTTATCGGCCGGCCTGATTCTGCTCTGGTAGGTACAACATTAAATCGTTTCCATTACTTTAAGTAGATTTCGATGTTTATGTCAAACGTAGCAGCGATAATACGGCAATTTATTATATTTATACATTCAATCTAATAGGACATAGGTCGTTACTTTAGAGCACTTCTGAACGATTAGGTGCCATTTTTAAACATATAAAGGTATCTTAATATTCCCAATAAAAAAACAATTAAATATGTAAATGGCATTATGGAAATTTGTTTATCCTACTTTTTTATATAATTAATTTCATAAGGCAATTCTTTATTTTTGGTGATATGAAAGAAGCAAAAGAAATAATAACATTATGCTCTCTACTCTTGATTGAACTGCTATCAACTAAATATATAGGTACAATTGAATTTAAATAGAAACTGCAAGTAAATACCTTATATGTTAAATACTATGAGAAACTTGTAAAAATAAAATATTAGTTAACAATTATAATTATAAATCAAAATTTACGTTGCAAAAGTACGTTGTTGCATGTTTCTACTAGCAAGACTTTCCCTTTCAGCAAAATAAAACCCTTAGATCCCTTTTAATACAATAATGTACCTCTATCTTTCGTCTGCAGTCACACACACGACCCTCGTGTGCTAATTGAATTTAAGGAATAAAATCCAATCGCCCCGATTCTTTATTATTCAAGATCCAATTTGGATAAGGTCTGATCGGTCCGGGGGAGGGGCCGGAGGGGCAGTCGAGAATAAAATTGGATTTGTCACTCAAAACATAAGACTGTCTGAAAGTTCATCCAAGAAAGTGTTGTATGCAAAAGTAAGGCAATACAAAACTATTAAGGTAATGAAAATTTTAGGAGCGTTAACCTTAAATGGTTTAAGTGGTAAGTGGTTTGAGTGGTTTATTAATTAAGTAAGCTTGAATTAACAAACCTACACAAATAATTTAAACAGGAATTTGTGTTTTGAATATTTTTTCGTGTGTGCTTGATAAGAATGCTAAGAAAGTTAATAGCAAAATAAAAGGGATAGGAAAGGGATTTCACATTAATTCACGTAATTTCCTTATTGGATGTTCAAAAACACAAAACAGTAGGTACATTAAAATGCTAATCGGATTATTTTATTTTAAAATACTTAGTTGCATCTATCTATTAAACATGTAACTTAATCGATGATTATTTATTCGTCGGTAATTAAGTACGTAGGTACCTATTCATTTTTTTTTACATTGTGTCTGCGTCTAAGACGATGACACCCTGAACGTGTCCATTTTTGAACATTGCTACAATACACAAAAGAAATCTTGAATTTTTGAAATGATGTGTCTCTATGTCACTTGCTAAGTACTGGTTCAATAACAGATATGAGCGCTCGTTGGTAAATATGAAACGATCATTGAGAGGACGGAAATTAAATAGTCGCTTATGTCCGGCCGTGAAGTGTGTCAACTAGCGTCTGACACGGTAGCACTTTGAAGCTGACACACCTGACACTTAATGCTATTATTATTAGAGTTTGGTTGGTTAGCAATGTAACTAAATCTAATCTATTTACGTTCTAAATTTGTTATTATTACTATATAAGCGCGAGAGGGAAGTATAAGTAGGTACCTATACATACTTTTCTCCCGCGTTTTTGGCTACATAGACGCGATAAAAACTATTCCAATATTTTTTTTTAAACTGTGTAGGTCATAAATAAAAATACTTTTTTGTCTATTTATGTATGACCTACACAGTTTAAAATAAAGGTTTCACATATTTGTATTTCTTACAAATGTGAAAACATTTATTAATGTTATTAAGATGAGTTAAACATAATTTATAATGTCTGAGATGTTGTTGTAAGCGAAGTACAAATCGGAGATTAATTAGAAATTCCATTTTATTGAGACGTCAAAAGAGCTCAACTCGGTGACATTATCTGTGCAGATCTTCTCAGAAATCATAATAAATACTATTTATTAAATAGGGACTAAAACGCTAAACGAAAGAGTTAAAAATAGCTATGTAAGTGGGTGGGTTCATTCGTAAAGTCGATTCATAAAACAATCATTGAAAGTGCGGAAATTAAATAGCCGCTTATATCCGGCGCGCGACGGTCCCGGGTCCCGGCGTCGACAGTGCAACACCCAGCTTGACGTTCCCGCCAGTACACAGTACATAAACACATCTGCAAAGTTTAAGTGTGAATTTAACCTGTACGTATCCAACACGTTAGCTTTATACATGGAATAAACAATCCAGTTTGTACTGCATATTAATATGTTACATTCAGTAAAACAGATTAAAACATTTATAACATATTCATGTTTAGCAGCAGCGGTAACCATTAAATGTCGTATGACTTTTATGTTAGTTTACTCAAAGAAACTCAAAGAGGAGAATTATTTATTTTTGTGGCTGTATTCTGTTGTGGAATCAAATCGATCTTTTCTTCAAACAAAATTTAAAAAATATAAATTTTTCTTTTTAATAAATTCAGCAATGAATTGGGGAAATTGCGCATGCGCTGCCAAATGTAATAAAAAGGGTTAAAACACTTAAACCGGCACAGATTGTTAATGAGTATAAAATGTGACGCAGCGGGCAGGTGCTCTAGAGGAATCGGGCCCTATTATAAGTAATGACGATGAGTAAACATTTTAGAGAAAAGCGCTCCTATTAGTGTTGGCGAGCCAATTAGAAGTGTTAGGGGGGTAGCACACCCGGCTTGGACCTCACCCCCGCTCCCTCGCTTGTCCAATTAAACTCACGCCCGCCGCTCGACGACGTACTGCCGCCGGAACTCAGTACCTTCACGTAATTGTGTAAGCCACTTCTAAACAAACCTCCATTTTTTACACTGGTGCAGATAACAATGGAATCATGTCAGACGCCGCAAGAACCCCCTCGTTCTCTGTAACTATTGAGTTGTTAATTAAATTTCCACAATTTTATCGCCTAGCATTCGCCGACAAAACGTAACCGGTATTCCGAGTGGATAGGGGCTATTTCGTGTCGATTCGAGCGTCGCGATCTGTGCCGATGTTGCTCGTTGTTTAATTACAACAATAGTGGCCCCTAATGAGAGTTTGCGCTAATAAGCGCTGCAGAATGTAATCAACATGCCTCGTCGCTCTAATGAGCCGAGTTCCTGGCAAAAACAAGCAGCGTCGACATTTTACTGAAGATTAATTAGGCGTTCTGCCTATACAGGGAGCCTGTAGCTACTGAGCGCACCGGAAACCCTGTGTTTCTAACTTGCTGTTGATTAACATGTTGCTTAGTAGGTGGCATACTTAATACGAATGTCTCGTATGTATTATTAACAAGTTTTTTTAAACAGAGAAGAACCTATCCTTAAGCACAGCTCATTACGTTCGGGCACTCGTTAGCGTACAAGCACTTCACCGAACCTCTTAACTTTAGCCTAACAAGCTGAAGTCTTCTTTAGTAACTTCTATTGACAACAAAGTACAGACCTGTAAACGTCGTTAACTTAAATAAGCACGTTTGATTACGTCGTAGCTAGCTACCCCATTAAAACTTAACGAGGGGCAACCCCGGGGAAAATAACTAACCCAATTTCCCTTTGCCGGGAAATCATTAAAAGTCTTAAAAGGGTCTTTTCATATATTTTTTTAGCCCGAAGCGTACGTGCAAATAAACACATTTTTACATACTCGAACAAACAATTCTCCTAACGAGGCGGGAGCGTAACGAGCGCGCGCAGGCAACGCTGTCCAGCCTCCGCCCGTACCGCTCACCGCGCCCGCGCCTCGCTCACGCTAATTGGAAGGATACGCCCGGAAATGTGTCTCGTTACATGCTGCATCGCTACCTCGCTGCCTCGCAGCCGCAAGCCGGACCCTCTGCCGGTGCCTCTGCTCTTCCATCATCCCCAATACTTCTACATAGATTTATTATTTCCATCTCCAAATTGACTACCGCAACCGTCTACATCGCGTGCCAGAACTCACCCGCAATCAATTTGTACAACACAATCATAATGAAAAACAATCTCAAGCCCTTACGTAACGCTAGGTGAATTAGTAATTGTATAACGAACAAAAGCATTTAATAAAAAGAAAAGTTGCCTCCATCGAACGCGTTAATAAATTATCGATTAGATTTTCCAATTACCCTACTGTTTGTATTCACTGTTTAATTAATGGATGTGTGCTGTATTAGTGTCGGATACAATCTGATCCCAGTCTCTTCGGTAATTACCGACGACTACAAAATACATCGAATTCCGCGTAATTGCTGAGAATATTACGGCAGTGAACTTAATTGTTCTCGACTTAATTAATTAAGCTTTTGTTTCAAACTAACAGCAAAGTGTAGAGTTGGCAATTCTAAATTGGATCTTGTAATTACCTTACCCTCTCTTGTGCAGAAACTGTCTACTTTCAATTATAGGCGAAGCTTAGTTAATGAAATCAATTAAATTGGGACACAATGCGAAGCCTTCTCCGTACCTATACATAATAATTGCTTATTAATCTAATTAATTGGCTTCGATTATCATTAGGGCATTTCTAAGGCATATGTAAGTAGAAAAATATTCCTATTAGCAGTGGTTTTGATATTTTAATGTTCTAACTGAATTACGATTACATGAGCATAGTTAATATTTAACAACTATCAATTAACTTAGTTTTCAAACATCAATTTTATTAATATGCGCCTGGGCATATGATATCTGTATCATAATAATTATGTAAACCGAACAGAAGTATCGGCCTAGTATTACCTTATGACGATGTGGATTCTGGACCCCATGAGCATTATAAATATGGTTCTTCATGACCGTTTGGGGACCAGATATAAATTACAGGAGAAAGCTACAACACTCGTCGCAGTGTCTAGTGGGTGTATCGCACATTTATCTCCTATCCCCCAATAATAATAATAACTACAGTATTTATAATAATCCTCTAAAATTCTTTAAAATCTGAGATGGGAATGTTAAATGAAGCCTCAATATTCATAGGGGTGGAAGAATAATTGACAATAATTAAAACAAGAGGCGGCACGTTTAGTGATGAATTGATGATGCATCATTAAGCGTGTTCGTGAAATCGCATACGAAGCCTCCCCAATTCCTTTCGTACGCGCATAATACGTTGTCTTGGCTCTATCTATCCGTCCTATAAGAATTTTTTATATGAATTATGAGTTATCTAGATTGTTTTTCTTATTTTGTAGGTAAAAAATTGCAATGTCCACTGCAATACTTAATTTTATTGCATTCTGTCAATAGCTATTACAAACATATATTTTAAATGTACTCTTTTATGAGTGGGAAGGATCTTAAACATACTCGTACTTTTCAGGTTAGATTAGGCATCCTACTGTAATTGTTTGAGATAATTTTACTAAATTTAAATACCTATCAACTTTAACGCATGTGTTATGCGTGTTTACGATTTCATTGCTATCTGTAGCAACCAAGGGAGATATCACAGACCACTAAGACAACTCACACAGTGGGATGGTGCAACCACTAATATGCCCAGTGGTAGCGGTTCAGTTATTTCAAAAATATCTATCATTGCAATATTGCCTGTAGGTACCTACTAACAAAGACGCTAAAGATAACAAAAAATGTATTCAGACTGGCCGAATGTCAGTACCGGCAACCACCACGTTGGCCTACATTCGTTCAATATTTTAGTATTTTAAGAGAAATATTCTGCTGACCTCTGAAAATGTTAAATACTGTAAATTGTTAAATTACCTGATAATAGAAAGAAATCAAACGGTACTTACAAGTAATTAAAAGAAAAAAGAAAATTACAAATTGTTGGTCTGAATAAAGTTTTACATAAGTTTCATTTATTTTAATAATTAAAAATTATTGTTGATAAAGTTATTACATAATTTGTATTTAAATATTGCAAAATAAATAGAATATAATGATTCTCTTACACGTGATTGTATGAAACCTTATGAACCTGACGTCAACTAAAATAATTTCAAACAAAAACATGTAATCTATAAAGGGCTAAAAAAACTTAACGTAGATACGAAACACATACGTGCTTTTCCCTTGTATTCGATATGGGCTCTCGGAAGAAAGCTCCCATTGTTTGTTTATACGCGCTTTGCGTAGGGTTGGCAATTGAATGACAACAAACATGAAAAAAATGTTACCTCACCCAACATGCATAGTGTATATCTATAAAGTGCCTATAGCATAAAAATGTAAATTTTCCGTGAATTTTAATCAGAGTAAATAAAACTGTTTAATTTAAATCAGAGTAAATAAAACTGTTTAATTTATTTTATGATTTTCCTCTTTTCATTCTTACCTAGCAACAATAGATTTTGTTATGATAGGCAAACATTAGTGTGCAAATGTTAATAAATAACATTAGTACCTAATAGTAATTTTACTCATAGGGGAAAAGAAAGGTGGGTATACGATTACCAGAAATATTTCCAATAAGATCATAATAAATAAAAATAAATTAGTGTAGATTTTCTCAGACTGATTATTATATTGGTTTTAAATAATATCCTACCATTTTACTTAATTAGGTAGTTCAATCTCATTAAATAAGATTTATGGCTAATCATAATATTAGAGAAACTAATTATTTTTATTGCGTTTAAAAGTTAATTCGTTTTTATAAAATGCAAAATTACAATATTCTCATGCATACAATAATAAACTTATAATACTAAATAAATATTAAGTACATACCTCAAGAAAAACACTCGTTACTGATACGCTATCAAGTCGGCGGTCATAAGTCACCGGAAACAGTCAATTGTAAGTTTGTCCGGTAACACACAGCAGTTTTACTATAGCGGTTTTGAAGCACTAAACTAATTGTCTTTCACTTTAATAGTCACTTTTTAATAACTTATGGTTCAATCACTTCCGAATAAAATTTGTAGTCCGCAATATTTTGTAGAGAGTAACACTACAACTGTAACTATATTTTTTAAGGATGAATGCGATCAGCGACGGAAATGCTTTAAACAAATGAGCTCGTGTAAAGTTTGTGACTCGAGGAGACAAACCGATAAGAGCACTCCCGACGAAGGCTCGCGACGGAATGAGCCGACGTATGGCGAGTGGAGAGTGCCGAGCGAGTGCGGGCCGTCGCCGGCGGACTACGCGGGCCGAGGGCGGGCGCCGGAACAGGGGGTGAAATGAAACAACACTCTAACTCTAATGTAATGATGGGGTCGACACATTTTAATTCACTAATTTGTAAAGTACGCTTTTTAACCTAAAAGCATTTTTTTTATTTAGTCATCAGAATATTAGCTTTCCCAAATCGCTTTTTTTATCTGTATTTATAAGGTCAATACTAATACATAATGTAGATGCTTCAGAAACTAATGTTAAATTACTGTACATGTGTGATACAAATTTTATAGAAACGGATATCTATAACGCTTTATCTGTAGTGAATTCCGGCCTAAATTCAATTCCACCCCTTTCGGTTCCCTCCTCGTAAGAAACCAATCTTCTTTACATTCCCTCGTCGACAAATTTATACTCTTCTGTACGTCGTTCCCGATAGCGGGTAAGTTTAGAGTCGCACGAGATAGGATCGAGGTAAGTGGTGCATTATTAAGCAATCGGTGGTCAGTTGAAGACCGCAAAGAAATGGCAAGTGTGTATTCGGTGAGGGTGCTACGTCGCTAAGAATTTAATTTCCACAACCCGGCCCTCACCGCCATTGTCCGCTCAGTATTTCATTACGGCTCGAGCTTTTCTATTAATAAATCACTCTTCGCCTGCGCCGTTTAATTACGTCCCGGATCCGACCAGCGTCTGATTACACTTTCATCGAACATCTAATTGGTAGTGCAGTCGAGCCATGCAATAAGAGTGTGTAACAAAGGAGGAACACATACTCGTGCTCAGCATTACACAGTGTGATGTCATGAGCACTCGATAGGGGTAAGATTTTAATTAGCTGCAAGTCAAAAACGTATGACGCGTGCAATTTAATATGGATGGACCCTACACTGGCATCAAGTAGTTAAGTCCCTTCAATGCGAAAATATGTAGAGTCGTTTAAATATGTAGAGACAGAGATTTATTTACCTATCACTAAATCAATCACATTTAATTTTCTTTAAATGTTATCAATATCATTCATCATGGGCCAAAACATTAATGAATTTTCAAATAAAGACAACATCACGTTTTAATATAAAAGTATTACTAGACATTTACCTCGTACCTTTGTAATAGAGGTAATTGTGTGTTGCGTGCGTCTTTTATTACTTGACGTGTTTCGGCCGCTAGGATTTTGTACAATCTTCTTTGTTAAGTATAATATATTGCAAAATGATTGAATATGAGAAGAAACAGTCGCGGTTGGACATAGTGACTCAAGACCTTTTTAATTTCCTGGAGCGGATGGCGCGGCGCGGCGGCCGCGCGGCCACCGTCCCGCCCGTTTAACTTATTGCCACGGTTAACGAGAATACGCCGCTGTGTGCCGGCGAAATTGAAGGATTTACTCCGCGTCCCTCCTTTATTAAACGTATTGCACACACCCTTACTTCCGTGTGTGCGTATACTACACGCAGTATGCCGAAATTACATTTCACATGAGTCGTAATAACAAGGGCGGGCGTAAATCACAAGCATTATTAGTTTCTCTCGTTACTTGTACCATTTGTCACTTTGTATCGATGTATACGTCGAAGTACTGAGTAAAAAATTATTTTTTAATTTATTTTAAAAGTAATTTAGTAACTAAATACTCATATATCCTTCTTTACAGTTTTGAACGAACGTATCATATAATATGTCTTGTGAATGCACTGTGCTAAGGAAAGTAATTAACAAGTCATAAAACTGTTAAATAATATCTTTTGAACAATGTGTAGTGACTTCAATGAAAGCGCTGTGTCTCGCCGAGGCGGGCGGGCGGGCGGCCTGAGCGAGCGAGTCCGGGCGCAAGACGCAATATCGCCGGACTTCCTGTACTAAGCGTATCGCTTAAAGTTTCGCAATATACGCGCTCCGAGCCCGTCCTTTATTAAAAACTATTCTCACATTTTTAATTAAAACTTGTGTTCCCTCACTAAAACTTTATTTAAGCAATAAAGGCGGCGCAATTAGCGGCGCTGTCCCCGCCGGCGACTTTACCTACTTTTTCTCCGCTTTAATGAGTGTTTTTTAATAAAGCCCGAGACTGCTGCAAGTTTATTAATTTAGTTTAACTCGTGTCACGGCACCGGACCGGTACCGCTGCTGCCCTCGCTTGCACGCTATAACTATACTTTTTAATTTAACTTGCAGCACTATTAACATTTTACCTTACATGTAAATGTTTAATAGTGTTTTGTGATTTTTATCGATATTGTTTTTCGATATTAAGTACTGATAGAATAGTAAGTAACGGTGGGCATTGTTTACAGCACATTTTTAGCTTTTTATTGTTATTTGGTAGTACCCCAATATGGAAAAACTCGTTGACCATCTCGTTTACGTCACGTAGATTTTATTTATCATTTAAGTGAAATGTTCTGTGATTTTATGAATAAACCAAAATTTATTGCATTTAGAGAAAGATAAGTCTATCTAATTATGTTAATAATAAATAAGTTTCACTAATGCTTCACATAGCCTTCGCTCTTATACCCCTAAAATCCAGGACCAAAAAATAGTTTTTAAATGTAATATTCCAAAGCTACCTTTACTACTCTCTTTATTGCTATTTGATATCGAATTTTAAATATTATGAGCTCAAATTACACGCTCAGTAAATATTAGGGAAATATAAAGTTATGGTTGCGTTACGTAATATTACGATAGACATACTTAACTGTTTTGCATAAACATGTCAACATACCTACTATAAAATGGCACCTCGATAACAGTATACTTAATCCAAGAAACGATTTTAATGGATGGAGGGCCATAATTAAAACATCAAGGCCACGTTCTTCGAAAGTGTTATGAATCCAAAGTAAAGATCGCTGTCGAGCGCTGAACTAAAAGCTTGAATGACGTGCGCCTCCGCAGTGCAGCCCCAACTTCACCAAGTGTTCCGGCCATAATTACATTCCCGTGTCTAACAAATGGAGAATCTGTGTTGATTTGTGTTTAGCCAAGTCCGTGATCCACACAGGCGTCAGAACCGACACGACACACACCGGGTCACGACCGCGAACACACCGGGCGTACCTCTACCTATCCAATGGACATTATTCCTGTATTCTGTCCGTTGCAAGTTTACACAGATAACGATAATGTTATCCCAATGATAAAATAATCTTAATTATTAAAAGCCCATTAATAAACATCATAAATATATATTCACATTGCCACTGTTTTTTAATTTCCAAAAACATTTAGGTGTCGTATATACCTATGAATGTATTAAGAAATGAAATGAAACTAGGTAAATCTTATAAAAATAACACATTTAAAGAACTTGAATGTTTTGTAAAGTAAATGAAAAGATTCAGCGGTAGATAAGTGCTAAAAACATTCAATTTATTATGAGGAAGAGTATTAGGCAAATGGAAAACTAAAATAACGATGGAACGGGGGCGTTGCATTTCGTGCAGAGGCAGTAATTGCTCGCATATAAACTAAGTGTAAAACGAAACACTCGGCTAGTCGGCCTAAAAGCTTCGCAGCAGATTGGATCAGCACACGGAATTTCCATTACCCGTACTTTATGCGTTTATTCTGTAAAAATACGAATCAATAAACTCATTCGTCGAATTACTTAATACAAAAAGAGAGTCAATATAACTACAAGTACCTATAACTGGGTTCATGGAAGAAAGAGTCAAAAAGTTTCGCTTGGAGTAAGTTTGCGTTTGACTTTAATCACACCTGACACTGATTTTATCGTTCAAAGGATAGCAGAAAATCAAATGATTATATTTATTAGTGTTGTGAAACTTACATGTAATAAATTACTACATAATTACAAACTGAAAACAATAATTTTAATTAACCTACAGCAGGTACGGTCTTACTTTTCATACTGGAAAAAACAATTGTTTTTCATTTATTTGAAATGAAACAATTGCAGGTATCTCGAAGCAAAACAAGTTACATATCGATGGAACGTCCAGTGGTTTCGTTTTCAAAGCCATTAGAGCGAATCGTTTGCGCAATGGCTCACATGAACCGGGGAAGGAGTCGTTAGACCGGTCGTATATCCTTGGAAAACCGCGAATATTGGCCTCACTAACAATGTGCGTCTTTATAAGTTTTTAACGAGCTCGGACGGTATAAATTATGTGTGGCGCGGGCACTGGGTCTCGTTATCTCGCTAACGGCGCAATAGCGGAAGCTTAATGTAGCGAGAGCTTTATTGTAGCCACTTACGACTGCGCGGTGCAACCAGCTCCCTGAGTTCTACGATACTATTGTTATTTTATATTCCATTATTATGTACAGTATTTCTTATTACTATGGTTTTACTACATAATGTACTACGGTAAGTCATACCAAGCCCTCGGATTATTACGTAATAGTATCTTAAAAGGTTTGTATGTAATAACGCTTCCAGTTTCTTAATTAATAAACGCCATGCCCGTGGCAAACTTTAGTTCTATAATTCTCATAATAACACGTAAATATTCACGTCAGGATTTTAGAATATTAATTTTAAAAGTTATAAAAACGTCATAATGCGATGGCCAAAATGCAGCACTTGTACCAAAATTTAATTCTGCTTTAAATTTACTTAAATCCAAAACTAAATCAAGGTTCGATTGAGCTCAAATTCAATTCCAACTCGATCGTCCAGACTACGGATTAATGCATGTTGGTGTGACTTTGTCAATGTGTATACGTATTCCGTAATAAGAATCTCTTTTTAATAAGCATGACTTTATAACAAGCAACTGCTAAGGATTAAGTGTACCTACCAGTAAAGGCTGAAAAACACTTCACGTTGTTACAATTCCCCGTAATGGTAACGACGCATGATGATGATACCTATAAATGATTAAAAAGGGCAGATAGGCAAAAAGCCACAATTTCAATCAGACGAACAGCGAGCACTGCGAAAAGTTGACAAACAGGTCACAGCATCATCGTTACGGCGCTAACGAGTTGCAAAAGTTAGAAGCTGGCTGCTGCGGAGCGCGAACCATCGTTATTAGGAAACGGTCCTTCCATAACAAACAACCGCTTCTCATTTTTATCCATTTGCTGAAAATCTGGCATTCACACACTTCCATATTTCGTTTGCCTTAAAATTTAAGATGTAGATAATACACATTATTAGACCCCAAGTCAGTCAAAGACTGAAAAGTTATTTGTCCTCTGCTTTTTTTTTAATGACAAGTCATTGAAGCAAACCTAAGTAAATTAACAAATTCAGAGCTGGCTAATTCTACGGGAATATAACAAATTTAAAAATGTACACATGATGAAATTATATCTCTGAAGGGTCCAAGTAGACAAGAAATGTGCATATTTTAAAGCTACATTGAGCTTAAACTGTTGCGGAAACCACTAAGGACGGTTGAAAGTTAATAAGTAATAGGTACTGTAATTGCCAACCAGAGTCGAATTCATTTGCCTGTTAAATTAAGACATTTATGTTACATTGTATGGCAATTAGTTAGCAGTCATTACATTAAAACCTTGTTAGAGGTCCTACTGATATGGAAACATATGAAATAAGTTGGCTATAACCACATCATGTGCTTCGTACCTATAACGGATAGGTGCACCTTTAAAAGCAATAACCAACACCTATCTCCAATAATCCGAATGGGAGCAGAGTGGTAAAATATCCTGTGAATAGAATCTGGGTCTATAAAGAATCGCGGTTTCTTTATTATTATTTAAGGATGTTACTTCCGGCCCTGGCCTGCCTCCTGCGGGGCGGGGGCGTCACGACCAAATGAAGGTTACTTACCCTGCAATTAGTGCTCCGTTATATTTATAAAGAATTCTGTTAATTCTTTACATTATAAGAAAATTCTGTATGTATTTTGTATAGGACTCAGATCAGAGGACGAAGATGGTCGCATTAAATTGAGTGTCTCCTACATATACCCCTCCCCAATAGGATCACAAGAACTGACTTGTTTCTCGGGTTGTGAAGGCGACAATGATACCATCTAGTGTGAACTGTGCTCGCGCGGTATACCAATTATTAAAAGACTCCTTTATCGCCATGTTACTTAATCCAGATTATAAACTATCTGTGGGCCAAAAATTCAAATCCATCATTTTTGCGTGATGGATTTGGAGTAACAAACAACCACAGCTGCGGTAAACTTTTACATTTACGAGTACAACATTATTGGTAGAGTGTGCTCAAAATATATTTTTATGCTATAACTAGACATTAGCTCTATACCCGACAAAAATATTTTAAACTATAATTCGTTCAAAACAATAGTTTACACAATGCTCATATTTATTTAAAAGCTAAATGGAATCTATGACATACCTACGTCTTCCATTTTAGGAGCGGCGGAGTAACAAATCAATATTTGGTGTGAGTGCTTTTTCGTGCAATGGAGAAGCTTTTATCTGGACAAGGGCCGCGCGGCGCAAACACTCCAAGACAGAGACATTCACTTTAACATAACATGATTCAACCCTCAACTCGCTCTATTGATTAAACCTAGCAACACCATTTCATGATTATGTCGGATATAGAATTACTTGATTACTTAACCACACAACACAACCTTACCTACTCATAGTCATTAGGAACATATGAATATTTACAAAGTGTGATGCAATTCTAACACTCTCGTTGGCGTGGTTTTTAATTGCACGCTAATGTTCTTTTTTTAATGTAGAGTTATAATATTATATTAATATATTAAAATATGTTTGTTGTCGACAGGTTTGATATATCACTACATAAAGAAGTTATTTATGTAATCATTCTCATATTTAAAACAAATACCTTTTACTAGGTAGGTACTTCAACATACATAAACGTACCTCTACCTATTTAAGATACTTTTTACAATTTATAAGTTAAAAAAACCCAACCAAATATTTGACATGTATTCAACCAGTTTTAAAATGATAGATAGTACTTATACTTAGTTAATACTAAAATAATTATGCAAGGTTTCCAATTTTAAAACTATTTCACATTAACATACCGGAAAAAAGCATTTTAATTAACTTCGTCACTGGCGCAGCGAGGTCTAACCGGTACGGACTTAGTGGAACTTTACCACAAGCGTTAATTATTATCTGCGAGGAGTGCTCTTTGTTTAGTTGCCAACTCTAAATTAGTTTTCGAAATGGATCATTCGCACCCCTGCACACCCCCGCCCCGCCCTGCTCCATTCCCGGTAATTGGAACGTTCCGAGATGACACCACTCAGCCTGCCTCTAATCAGTTAACAAGAAACCCACTACACGCTATTGTCATTCGTAAACGCATACTAGATAAGCGCGACTACCCAGTTACACAACTCTTTAGCTCAAGGTTTGTGTTGCGGTGTAAAGTATGGTGGGCAGATGTGTAAATAACTAATACCTAATACTAAAAACTATGCAAGCGAATGACAACTTGGTAAGTTTATTATCCTTTCATTATCTTTTAACAACTAAAAGAAACAAAGTGCAATTCACAAAAGAAACAGAAGCTGGGCTTGGTTGCAGTATGACTTGTATGCTGATTTAATAAGATGAATATTAGCTGAACGTTCGCTGAAGTACCTTCTCTCTGTGGAACATTTTAATTAGCGTATTTTATTGAAAGCCGAAAAAATCCAGCAATCCATTGAGAAGTGCTTGTTGTACGTGTGCACCTTCTTTTTGGCACTTAGGCGATGAGTGAACACTTATCTACATTTTGTTCATTAAGTCGTCAACGATTAAGGCTCATTAAATTTCATTAGAGCAATGGTCCCGCGGCGAGCGGTCCTGTCGACGCTTAGACGAATAATCTCCAGCTGTCAGGGGCTAATGCGTTTTAGAGTACGTAATTTGAACCGGCGAGATCGACCGTAATTAACGCCAGTAATTAAGCTAAGTGATTATTGTTATGAATGCAAGAAGTTACCACTGTACCTATGTAGGCGCAACCTTTCATGGGTTTTGGTAGTGCGCCATAATGGTTGGCTTTTAGCGCCTTTAATCCAATTATTCAGAAATTGATTCTATCTAACGTATGGTGGAAAATTGCAATATTTTTAGTTGAAGATTACTCTACGTTAGGCCTCGCGAGTAACAAGTAGTAACGACGCATCGCTCTACTTGGACCGTGTGAAGGCATTTTGAAAACATTTTAAAATAATAACCAAATCGCGGAAAAAATTATTATCGGATGTCTAAACGAATTCCAGTTTCATCGGTCCCTCATAGTTTCTAATAGTTATCCAACAGATAAATGTTGCTGATATATTTTTTCTGTTTTACCATTAAAATGCCTGATTCATTCCCATCACTTAAAACAATTAAACCTTATCACTTAATCTGCCATATAAACAATTTAACAGCCACTTGAAACCTGTAAAACTGGCCCTTAGAATCACACAACATAGCATAAGTAAATAAGCAAAGTAATAAAGAGTACATTACTCAATGAGATAATAACTATTTTAAAGAATTTAAGACACTACAACTATTGCAAAACGTTTGTAAAATAATTTAAAACTTAATTTTCTTGCGGTTCTTGCAATGTCCGTAAAGCTATCGTAAACAAATGACATTAAACTTTTTATTAACTGTTTCCTGGACAACAAAGTTGTTAAATGACTCGGAAGTAGGTCCGGTTTATTGATATAAGTTGTTAACGTAAATACTGATTTTCTTCTAAGTATGAACTTCATTGGCTCAATAGAGTTTTTTTTTTATACATTTTAGTTGTTAAGGTTATTGGTAAAAAATATTACTTGAAATAAAATAAAATCTTATTTCACAGTATCGTTGTGGCAATGTACGCGAAAGATGTTTCAGATTTCAGATAAAATGAAATTTAAGTTAACATACACCAGAGAGCTGAGTGAAAGCTTTACGTCACTTCAATTTTGTGTTAAAAGTAAGTGTACGCGGCTCAAGTAACCCGAAGGCTGAGTAATGTATTCCCATACATACATAAGTGAAAACATTTTAAGAAGCTCTACGGACCCGCTGCATCACCCCCGGGGTTAGGGCCTAAAAGCACTATCTCGAAGCCAAAGCCTTACCTACAACTCTTCTCAAATTCAACTTACTTTACTCTGTGTGGAGGTGCCCGCGCGGATTCTATATACTGCGATTGAAAGTCTTGACACTCAGACTAAAATATAAGATTAAACAGGTGTCGCAGGTAATGTAAAATAGTATAATTTTTTAACATGGAACTTACAGGATAGTTAGGTATGATTTCTCTATTCATTTGTGAGCAACTGAGAACATCAAACATGTATAAATTAAAATGATAATATCAGCCTAACATCTAAGCTTTTATGGTTTTTACATAAATAATTTGAGTTGGCCTTAGAGCCTAGAAGACTAGATAAAAAACAGTATTTTTCTCTTTTTAGTTTGCATTAAAACGGCACCAAAGTTTAATTTTGTAACTACACATATCTACACTAAAAATTAATTGTATTTTATATTTTGCGTTAGGTGATAATAGTGTAGATTAAATATACAGTTAAGTATCTACCATACACCACTGCTGAGTAGATCTCTTCTTAAAACCGAACAAGGCCTTTGAGCGTACTCTGCCATGTTCTAGTATAGATAGGTGAAAAGTAGTACAGAGTTAATAAAATTATATCTATGACGTCCTCGTAACTAATTTGTTAAATAAATTTATTTCACATTTACAATAATTATATTTTGTAATTTAACAATAGCCTCCCTTTTAAAACTCGACAACAAAATTGGTTTTGCCATGTTTTTAAAAGTTTTCCATGTCTTCTGTCTACGATTAAATATGATAGGTATGTGACAAAATAAAGAGGTTTATGCAAAGAGGTCAACTATAATTACTTAGAAGTGTTTTCTGCATAGATAACAGTAATTAAACGAAGGTAGGTACATAATATATATATTAGCAAATAGGTACAAAGACATTAAGGACTCTTTATATGTACTTTTTCACGATAGACCCAAAGTTGATGAAGCTCGTTCCCAATTAATAATATTGATTCCTTTATTTCATCCACAATGAAACGGACTGATGGCGGCGAAGTGGCGGAAGCCGCGGAAGCGAATCTCGATGTCTTGTAATGGAGCTTTTTAAAATGGAAGTCGAACTTTTGTCAGACTTTTAGCCGCGTCGGAGATACATTTAAGCTTTTTAACTTTTCCACTCCGGTAATGTATCCCACTCTTTCCTAACATCGTAGAGGTGTCGCAAGTTTTTATATTTGAGTAGACGGAGTTACTTTTTATTTGTGTAAGTTAACGCGTCCCCATTGGAGTCACTCGCGATAATCCTTCGAAAGAGGTACCTATTCTCTCAATTTGGTTTAATAGGCTTTTTTTAATCATGCTCGCCAACAGTATAAACATTTTGCCTACGATCCATTAAGTAAATGCACTCAGGCCGCTACTCTACGATGCATTAACATTGCATTTCTAGCCCCTCGTGCTCTCACTCTTAAATGGACATTGCTTTGATAATTTTCAAATACCAATTCATATGAATAGGGAATTCATATCCGAAACGATTCATGTTATGTCTGGCAATAACTAATTGCTATACTGCTTTTTCACAAAATATATTCAGTTATTTAATATAATTTAATATAAAAAGTATTAATAAGAGAATATTAATAAGAAACGATTCAAATGAAAAAGTAAGAAAAAATTTATATTTTTACACCATCGTGTTATTTGGACGTAGACCTTTATAAAGTACAACTATAATACCTACTTTTCAAATTATTTGTTACGAGACCTTGCTAAAAAAGGAGGTACATATTTGTAGAGTTACTGCAACTGTAACGGCTGTAAACTGTGACTCGTTGCTTATAAAAAATATAATGTAGATAAACAAAAAAATAAACTCAGAGGAAATTTCTTTCAAATCACATCAATCTCTCAAAATCAATAAGTGTTTGTAGGTAATGTAAGCGCTTAACGAACCGCGAGCAGGACTCCTGAGCGGATCAGCAAATGGAGTGCTTCATGCATAATGTAGCACTGGCAGAGTGTTGTTTTGAAAAGCGTTCTGAATTTGTTATTTTCATCACACCAGGTGATGCCTGCACACCTCATGAAACATTTAACGACGTATCAATACCATGACAGATTCACGGCTGACGGAATAATCCCCGTCGTGAGCGCCAGGCGTTGACGTCATTGGTCAGTGAGTTCTATTTATTTATCAATACATCATCGTTTCTGCGGAAAGATGAATTACTCTGCCCTTACACAACTTTATTAAATGATAACAGGCGATAACCGGCACCTCAGAATTAATTAATCCACTCAGAGATTGCATCTAAAAGCCCCGTATCCCCCTCTCCCCGACCGGGTCGATCCGTTTCCAGCCACTTAAACTTCACGCGCCGCGCTCTAGCTTCCGTTTTAATTACAAAATTAATTCAAAATGTAATTAAAGTTAACAATAAGGCAGCAAACAATTGGAGTTATTTATGTAAGTTTATGCTTTATGGTAAATAGAGTGTCCTTGAAAAAGCAACTTAAGGATTAGCGGCGTAGAACTCGCTATTGGAGAGGAAAATTTCTCGTTTTGTATACCTAAAGATAATAACTTTAACGATTTCGAGATTATCATTTGTAATTATATTTTAGTAGACAGATATAGATGCTTAAATTAAATTTTAAATTAAATAATAATTACTTTATCAAATTATATACGTACCTATTAGGTACTAGGTACTGGTATGCTGTACTATAGGTATTCATTACGGTAATATACCTATTTACGGTTATTTCATACATATTTATTTAACAACAATTAGGTAACAAAAAAAAAGGGCCGGTGACTATATAATAGGTACTATATTATATCTATCTATTATCTTGATTAAGTGCAGTCAAGGAAGTTAGTTACCTACCCATGTTTTTATTCTCCTTTTAGTAGTACCTATTCTTTACAACAATACATAATAATATGTAGGTACATAATAAATATGTATTTTGTTTTTTTAAATTCGGGCCTAAATAAAAATGGCATAAAGTTTTTAACTAAAGCTTTGCAAATCTGCGAGGGAGTCAATAGAAAAGCTTGTGAAATGCAACGCGACGTACGCTCATCCACTCAAACCCACTATACCTACAGGCAAGGCAATAAAGCTCTGCTGAAAACACTTAGCGGAATTGACTCAGAGACCATTTGCTATGCTCTTCTTTTCTTAAACAAATTCAAAACCTCCCACGTAAACTTTTTAGCGCCTACATCACTCCTAGTTGAATTTGTTCAATTACCTATATTTAAATTATTATAGGTACATGTTGTACCTATATATTTATTAGGTCTCTTTCACGGAAGAAAGAAACAAGTAGAGGGAAGTGTCTTATAGCTCAGCTATTAGTTCTTGTACAAGCAATAATTACCTAGTTACCTACCTTTTATTTATTTAAATGAAGCCCTATTGGTAAAAAAATTTCAGGCTTCTAGCCTTATCCGCAACGAAGTTACAGGGTCTCGAAAATGCTCTGAATCGCAGAAAAAATATTCATTATAATAATAATTAATAAGCGACACTTTTTTTTTTGAATAGCCAGCGGTGAATCTTAAAAATGTTACTTTTTTCAAACAAAACATAACTTTTGCTTTATAGCCTAGCAGCACTGAAAAAACTGTCATGTCAAATGTCAATGTGACAATGTCAAATATAGACAAATTGATTTGACAGAATTTGACTTGAGTTGATTTTTGAATTGTATGTTTGTTCGTATCGTAATCGTAATTCGATTGGTAAAAAACGGGAATAGATAGATAGATAGGCGGCACGCGCGCGTGTGTGTATGTGTATGTGTACCTAATTGTTAATAAAGTTTGAACAGGATTTTACATTATTTCACAACAATTTTTTATATACCTATTTTATAGCCAGCATTCAATGATATTTGATCAAAACAATGCCTTCTACTCGAAAGAAGATTATAAAAACAGTTTACAAGGAGGAAGATGACAGTGAGGCCGATGGCGGTGATTTTAGTGATTCGGGTTCAGACGCTGTAATATCACAACCATCAAGCTCCTCTGAAGATGACGAAGAACCCGAAATTCATGATTCCTCAGAGGACGACAATATAAAAAACAAAAACTCTAAGTCTAAATCAGTGAAAAAGCCAAGATTTACCAAAGCTTTCATTTCTAAAATTAGTCGACAGCCAATTTCGACTACTAAAAGCAATGAATGTGACTCTGAGACCCACGAACCCAAGGAACCCACGTTCTCTGTCAAAGACCTTACTGACGCTGACAAGCTTTTGCCTGCATTTCTAAATTTATCTGAAAGTGGTAAGTATAATAAAAAAAATTGTAAAGTGACCTATTTTTTTAACTTTAATGAGTTACCTAACACTATTTTTATTTTCCAGATAGCAGTGATGAAGAAGAGACATCTAGAGTGTCTGCAAAACCACATCTTGTTCAAACTACAGATCCTGATAATGAAAAGAGCGAAATGGAAACAGGCGCAGAATATAAAGATGTTAGTTATTTTGAATATAATGTTAAATAATTAAATACTTACAATACCATGTACAGACAATATTATCTGTAACGTAGGAATTGTATGTGTCTTCAAAATATTATACATGTGTACCAAAATACCAATGTACAGTGCAACATAATTTTTTAACTTTTCTCTCAAGTTGGTTCCAATGATTTTCTTAGGTAGGTATTTGTCTTCTTGTTTTCTGTACATTCTTCTCAAAATTTAGAAAGTATTTCATGTACTTATAGAAATAGTATTTTTTGGATATATCTTTATCAACTTATCAAGGGCATTGGTTTTATAGTTCAGTCACTTGGCCAACTTCTTTATTAGGCACTTGGCCAACATGAAGGGTCTAAAAGCATGAAGTTGTAAGGAATATTAAAAAAAAAATTTAAAGCCAATGATGAATTAACATTTAACATCCTTTAGAATTAAAAGGACATTTCCGAACAATTTAGTTGCCTCTGAAGTGTGTTTAGCCTCAATAGCAGTGTGGATCGCAAAAAATGTTAAAATTAGGCAACCTTGAGCCTTGGCTACAGTCAATAATAATTGTTTGTCCCAGTTTATCAACATATAACAGTAATACAACTTGGTTTGAAGCCCTATGAGTACTTTGACAACACCCAATCCTAGTTGGCCCAAAACCCATATCTCTAACAAATCTGTATTGGAGCAGTATGGTTCAGTAAGTTCTG
>DWAV01000004.1:0-61130 GCA_018231305.1 Noctuana lactifera
ATTCATGAGGAAGGTTATAGGCTATCAAGCATTACGTTACTATTCTTAACGCGCGTAAAACCGCGTGGCACAGCTAGAAGTTTTATAAGGCGTGGGTTACTTTACTCAATCAATAATAATTAGACTCTATTTCTCGAACTTGCCAATGTTCCGTCTATATTATGATATAACAAGCAAAACAACAAAATTACCTGAGGGCACTGGATTCCCAGTGGTCATATTGATTATATACGAGTATGCGCAGATAGCTCCAAATATAAACAACATTGTCAATCAAGAAAGCTCCAATTCCTTCACAAATTCACTATATTATTCTGAAATTGAAAAACATTTTCACTCACTCATTTTTGGCAAACTAATTATTTGTAAGTTGTATCGTAATCATATAATATTGTTCTCGTAATAAGATACGTAGTGATTGAAGTGTTTACAATAAATGAATTGCTATCACACTACGTTTTGCTTATATTATTATGTGTATCGTTAAATGAGTTCAAGCAATCGTAAGATTCTGTTTTCTCATATAACTCCGCATATGAGATACTAATACTTATATGTGTTTTCTAGAATCTTATTTTTTTATTCAGAAGAAAGATAGTGAAGTCATATTATAAAAAAAGTAAAGGCATAAAATGCACTAAAAAGATATGCATCTAATAATTTAAAATTGCGACTGTTAAACCGCCTGAATTATTATAGTTAAAATAATTTTTTTGTGTATTTATATAATTATTTTTGGATAACTTTTGTTTTTTATGTGAAATAACCTAAAGCAACTGATAAAACGTACCTACATACTCGTACATGGAACTTGTTTAGGCACATAGTTAAATGCTCGGCAAAAATAAGATAAATTATTAATGTACCACATGTGTCTATGTGTGCCACATAATTGTAACCTCAGAGCATTCACATATTATCCTTCAGACATTGCTACAAACTTAGCAGTGTCTGAAGTACTAATTCGATTTTCGAACTTATTACAAAGTTTAATTTGAAAGTTTTCTCGCTTTGAATTAGATAGGTAGGCAACGAAAGGTAGGTAAACATAAGATTGAATCATTCGTGTTATTAGATAATCTATTAATTAATCCGCTAATGACTACTTATTCGTATCAATCATTTCGAAATTGATTGAAAATAAATATTATGATATATCGTTATAATAATTATTTATTATGATTTAATCACTGAAAAATGCAATAGGTAGAAGGCAAATTTTGTTAATGTGTATTTTTTTAACTGTATTTTATGTGTATTTTTTATAGATTTTATCAAGTTTTTAGTTACTTAATAACCATATAGGTACTTAATGTAAGAAAATCAGGTGTTATCAACCATTAAAATTAGAAAGTCTTACCTAACGTAAAATATAAGTAGATATCTTTTTCCACTTAGAACTTGTCTTAATATAATATATTAAAAATAAGTAAATAAATGAATGTATGTTTAACGCGGTTTCAACCCGTCAAAGTTTAACGCAATTTTGTACAAATTATACTCGAATGGTCACTCTTTCAAGAGCGGACGTGGTACTATATATAAATTGTATACAATCGATGTTTTATACGCGCTAACACTTCGAGGTTATTCCCCAGAGAGGCAAATAAATCGAGGCGAAAACGCTATAATGACGACCATTTTAAAAAATATCTCATTACAAACAGATTTGTTTGAACAAAAAATTACGGACCAAGTAAATATATCGAACTTTGTACGAGACTTATGTATCGCATAATTAAAATTCAGAAAAATAAAATACATTGAATATTAGGTACAACTACCAAATTACTATTTTAAATTTTACTAAATATTTTAATCATTAGATGATTTTTTTTTGTAGATTATTACATTTAATATTACTAATTCATTATTATTATTACACTGTTGTGTGGTCATTTATACATTTTATATGAATTTACCTCATTGCCTGCTTTTCTTGGGTAGACCTCGTTTCCGGTCAGGTTTTATAATAAAAACATGATTCAGAGCCATGAGCAGGATATTGACCATCGTTTTTGTGGAACACGCTTCACTGAACAATTTTAATTATTCTCACAAATTTCTTGTATATTTATTAATCATCACAATATTTTTTATTTGTGACGATCAGTAAAGTCCCGTTTGATTTGAATTTTTCATGTTTAATGATATTGTCATTGATATCAGCTATCGGAAATATTGGGACTTGAATTGATACTACTATCGTTAATCTTCGATCAATATAAGTTTAGTGACGTATTTTACTTTAATATATTATGGAATATCTTTAGCCATATACTTTTTCTATATAATCATATGCGAATGAATAAGTTTCAAACATTCATTGAAGAACTCTCCAGCGGATCTGAAACTTTAAGTTTTTTAGTTAGGTTTAACAATCATGGCAGAATTAGTTCGCAAAATTGAGAGATATCTTCACTCCCAATTATATATGTAATGAAGTGTTCGAAAAGTATTTTATTCATAACACACACCTGGTGTCTGCATCTTGCTAGGATCCTTGCAACTAATAAAGGTAATATTAAACTGCATACATAAATAAAAAAAAATATAGATAGATTTAGGTATATTATGATCACATTAAAACAGTCTTACATATAATTTATAAATATAAGAGATACTAACTTAAGATTAACACTAGGTCTAGGCTAGGACTCACTCAAACACAAATGAAAAAATTGACATAATTTCTAAGGGATCACTAGTTGAGGAACACACAGAGAACGCACAAGTAACATAATATAACTATACTAACATTCTTTTTTATATAAGTACATAATACGGTTTATTGAAGTGATGCAAAAAGTTAAATTCATTTTCTGCAAGTCAATGTTTTTTTAAATTTTTTTTACTTGGGTAGGGTTAGAGCTCCAAAGCTCAGGATTAAAGTTGTCAGTTCTATATTTTTTACTTCTATAAGTAGTTTTATTACAATGTTTAGTTAGATCACAATGTTTTTAGGTTACAACACTATACAACACTATAATATACGGTTGTGACTAATTGTGAAAAACTTTGTAGGGTCATTAACCTTAATCTTCGTGTACACTAAACGAATACAACACAAGCTGACTGACCTTACGATTACGTTTTGTTTACGATCAAATTATATTCGTGGTTACGCGTGATAATATCTACTACGAGTAGGTATCGAGTTTTCCCGTTTCTTATACGCACTCGTAAATAGTAGGTAAATAACCATACTTAATAAATAAATAATTAATAATAAATAATAAATAAATAATAATAAATAAAAATACCCTGTGCCAACAACAATATTTTAGGATTTGATAGATCCAGAAGGCAGCCGCAGATAAGTTTACCCTATATACCTAATACCTAGTTATTACATTAAAATAAATACAATACAATAGTTTTACTACAAAAGCGTATATAAGATACATTCCAACATAAGTCAATTACATATGATTGATCTGTCATTATAGTGCCTCAATACCATTTTGGTGTCATCATGGTTGTAAAATAGCTGACTTGGGCTTTGGTGTTGTGTCTGTAACCTATGGTGGTATCAATTTGTTGTTAGAAGTCTATAAAGTAAAGTCCTTTCTGAAGTGGTCCCATGAAGATATTTCGTTTAACAGCGCAGTTCCCGGGCATTCAGTAGCCATGATTTGACTGTGGCCTACAAGCCCATATGAAGGACTAACGTAACCAAGTTCAACACCAGCTCTGATCAGCTCCTGGCTTGAGGCGAGCATGGCGGCCGGTGGGATTTCAACTATTGAAAGAAATATGTGTGATTAGATAAGATTAAGTCGGTTGAAAATTATTTTTTACTTTTCGTTCGCGTGGAGATTTAAATTAGGGCGTAAAAATTAAAAATGTACTAGATTAGATCAAGGAATCCTGTTGTTTCATACAAACTTGACCTCAGTTCTACACCGCCTTAGGGGTAGAATATCGGAAAATCTTTTCTTAACGGATACTTACGTCATACAACGACCACACCCTCTAAGTTTCAGGTCTATGATCAACGGTTTTGGCTGTGCGTTGATACGTCAGTCACTTCACTTATTCAGGACAAAGCATTTTATATGTATTAATATATATTTTGGAATTTTGTGTTTGTTACGTTATAATAATGTACTGTCAATAGTAAATGATTAAGTTTATCAAGTATTGTATAACTAAACAGTCACGTGTAAGTAATCAAAAAATGAGGAAAAAAATGTATAAAACAACACGATTCAATGGCGGTCTTGATAGGTATTACAATTTTATTTAATGGAACTATTGATTTCTTAGGATTGGTTATAGTATCTACTAAGGTTAGACGACTTGGTCGCTAGTAGGGAACATTATATGTATGTTATGTCATCAACTCTCGTATGTTCTCAATAAGCAAATAACTAATGAAAAGGCTAAAAAAATTTTGGCAGTAAAAATTTTATATTTAAATTTTTTATGTATAATTTTTTGTAGCATTTGAATGGATTAAATGACTTTACCTCTCCAATCTCCAATCAGGCAGATGCCAACACTGATGCTATTGGCGTTTCCGGCATGGATACCAATGTTTTCCCATCCTCTTCCTTCATAAACTGCCCCATCACTGCCCACGCAGAAACTGTAACAATTCATACATTAATTGAACAACACTTCTAATTTAAATTAAAAACATTTCATGTGAAAAATATTTATAAACATAATATTATTTAAGCAATTTAATCTGTATAATCGTATATAAGGCAAACCTCACTCATTGACTTAACTTAACTACTGTACCTAGAAACTTGAAATTTGGTACAGGGGTTCTTTTCATGATCTAAGTGAGCACTAAGAAAGGATTTCAGAAATTCTACTCCTAAGGGGATAAAAAGGGCGGCAAACTTAAATTGACATTAATTATGAAATAAACGCGGGAGAAGTCGCGAGCATAAGCTTGAGTATTAAATAAATTTCTTGACAGTCATAGCCTCGTGTCAGGTCAAGGCACTCCTGAGTACAGACTGCTAATTATATTTCCACTTAAGAAACCAGACACAGATTAGCTCTCTATTGGCAGGTACTTCCCCTCAGTGGACAAAAAGAAAGGTAACCTTCAAATTAGATTTACATAATAGGTATGCTTTATTGACATTGCCTAAGAAATATATTTAATTTATTTACGCTTTACTTATAATGAAATCCGTAGACGAACAAAAGTCACCGACATAGGCGCAGAATATGCACGCTGAAGTGACTGAAGTGGCAATAGGCCGTTATAGACGATGATTCCCAGCCTGACGATGGGATGGGACGGAGATCAGAAGCTTAACAAAAGTCATGCACCGTTAAGAACTTTAAAAAATAGGAAGTTAAATGTTTTACGGAACCCGTACTTACTTGTACCCAATGTCTCCCCACCCCATTCGGTTATGAGCGTTCTGCATAGACCGCATCGACGCAGCACATTGTTCCCTCGAGTTGCACGCGGCAGGGATGTATGTATGGTGTATGACCACGTATGGCACTGGTAGATTGAATGGTCGGTTGTCAGTTGAAGGTAACGCTCCCCAATCAGCCCGCGAGATTAATGGGAAGGACTTGTCTGATCCTATAAACATAAAATGTCATGGTTATTGTGTATTTTGTCAGACGTTTTGTGTGATTGGGCTCCACTTGACGATACTAATTGTATATACGATGTATGTTCTATATGGCTATTATGCAAATCAGAACGATAAAAATTGTGTTAGGTTAGATTAGGTTTAGGTTACGGTGGGTTACGTTTGTTAACACTCGCCCCTTGCTTTATGCCGTCGTTTTAATGTTAAAAACCTACTACTATCTACCTTTTTCTTATGAAACTACTAATCTATGCATATATTTTTTTCATAATTTCTGATAAAGCGTATTCCAATCCATAACTTGAAAATTTAAAAATTAATTATTTATTACTCACCATGGTTTCTTGGAAATCCGTGTACAAGATAGAAGTGGAGAAGAAATATTGATATAGAAAGACTTGTTTTATATCCAATCATTTTCCCTTTAGACAGTGTCACTACAAATTAATTTAAGACACGTTTAGTCGTATAAGTCTCCGCACTAATTCGAGAGTTCAACTGATGCTTGCAGTTGCTTTCCCTTTATATTTATATACATGTTTGCCCGTTGGGTACTTCCCTAACATAATGTAACAATCCGATAAATAATTAAAAGTAATGGAGCTAGTAATCCATCTTTCGCGTCCAAAATGCTCTTGTAATCACAGATTATTATAGGAACTGACGCTAATTTAATCGCACTGAATTTTTTAAATAATAAGTGCAACTAATTTATCAATAATTTAACATTTTTTATCTGAAGTTTTAAATTTTTTTAAGTCATGATAAATGAGGTAAATCGCAGTTGTAATTCTGAGATGTCGTACCGATTTCAATCGCCTAAGTAATATTGTGACTTATAGGTACTTTTGTTAAGGTGAGAGCAAAAATTCAATATTAGTCAATTTATATTTTTAACACGATTTATTAGATTCACTGGTAGGTATGTATGAAGGTATATATACATGTGTGTGTGTGTCAGAATTGTAGGTATATATGTGTAAGTACGACTTTCCTTTGAACAGTGTAATGAAATCTTTCGACGTATATTTTTACCACGGAATTGAGAGAAATGCAATCACCCACTTCCCTGCTCCTAAGATTTCTGTCCCCGATTTGATTGTTTGTGTAATTATTTTTGTCCACGGCATCCATGATACTAAAAATTCTAGAGTGGAGCTATCTTAGAGCAATCATATTACATGTCCGGGGCTATGAGTGTGAAGCGTTATTTATTTATTTACATATAGGTACTAACACAATTACGTACCTACAACATGTTATTATGTTTTTTTATACGACAATCTACTCAACTTAAATCGGATAATTATTGTTATGCCATATAATTAATTACAAAGATAAATAATTACTTTATCAATCTTACCTATACCTACAAGCGTTGATAGTATGAGTAATCAGTGCGAAAGTACCTACTCATATAGATGAACACTATGGACCCTAATGGAAGCCCTAGACAAAGTAAAGCGTGCTAGACTCTAATACTTACTCCATCTACGATGCTAGAACTTGATTATCTTGTTCTTAAATGAGAAACATTTGACAAAATAATGATTAATCATTTTTTTAAATAGTTTTAACGCGTCAAAGTGCCTTCGGTTTCCACACCTGCGCACAAAATTGCAGTTTTCTCAATCATATACTACCTATTAAATACTTTTTCATAAAGTGACATAAAGTAAAAACAAAAGAATAAATTGTTGCGTTAACAAGATTTGTTGTGTTTTATTTTATGCAAATTATTCCGGTTTTTTTTTATGAAAGACTCTGACAAGGGTATGTAAAAGATATACATAGGTACCTAAATATACGATTACGTAATCGATTGCAATGTCTAATCGATTTTAGTGTACTTTAGGTGAATTTTAGTGAAAAAAATATTGTTGTGTACAAAATCGTGTATTGTGCATTTAATTTGTTTTCACAACAAATTAAGGAAAAGTGTAATACCTACCTAATCATAATAATCGTAAATTTTAGCTTACTACGCTTCTTCTCCATATAGTCCTATAGTAGTCCTCCAACCTACCTATAGTAATTGTTTGTGATAAAAATATTTAAGTTTTCGCTTCAGGTAGGTATAATATTATCCTAAACAATATTTGCTACTTACAGATAATGAAGGAATTTTACCTGTCCACGTAACCAATAAGCAATTCGCAGCTCAGAAATACGGAGAAGACCCCATATCGTAAGTTCATCGGTACAGCACCGTATCCATTTAGGAATAATGTTGTATTATTACACATAATATTGTCACCGTTTCTTCAAAATTTTAATGATTGTGTGAAATGATTCAACAATGTATAAAAAGGCCCTGGGTGTGTAGAGGCACGTAGGTTCTTGCAACATTACCATCATTCTCTGTGAAAGATTTTTACAACAAAGCTGTCTGGAAGAAATTGCTTTTTAGCAATAAGACTAAACTAAGTACCTTTTGCATACTACGTTTGTTTATCAATACTTCTATATTGGAATATTTTTTCCTATGTCGGTGTATAATTAAGTGTTATCTATCTCTATCTATCTACCTAATAGGTATAGCTAACCTACCCACTAAGTAGGCAGAACTGTGACGTTATTGTTTAAAGAATCGAGAATCTTCTATATAAAAAAAATTGCAGTGTCTGTTTGTGATAATAAAATAAAGTAACCCGTTGGGCATGGGTTGACTGCTGGACACGAGGCTCCTGTTAAATACGAAATGTTTGTAATATCGCAGTAGCCCTGTAACCTTCTCGATTCTACAGATACCTTAGACAAAATCTTGTAGATAATCTGCTTTTGTTTTGGTTATACCTAGAAAAAAAATTCAAAAAGATTGTATTTGTAATCTGATTTAAGATTAGAAACCTTACCAGCTTGCTGGGGAAGTACCGGAATCAAAGCCGACGATAAACGATGATAACCGATAGCATACGAACAAAACATGTTTTATCATAATTATCATACTTTAGATTAACAGACACTATTATGGTGTGATCTTTGATTGATTATAGGTAACTATCTGTCTGTACTCGCGCTGGTACTCTAATGATACGAAAGAAGAACACAAGGAGTTGAAATAAAGAATGCCAAAGAACAATAGCGCCCCAGCATCTATTGCCACCCGGCTGTTAAATGAGGTGTAATATGAATCAGGATTTTCTTAAATCAATTAATTATTTATTATTTGGATATAACTTATCTAACCTTTAGACATTTTAGATTGTTTTAAGTGAATTCTAATGCGAGATTCTCAAATCGATTCCTAACTTCGTCGCGGATAAAACTGTTAGGTACTTAGATAAGGATTAGATTAGGTTTAGGTTTAGGTTGTTTCTTATTGGGTAAAATATTAATTTTATAAATATTATTAATAACGTAAATAGTAAAACACTCTACTATTATTCAAACTCATAGTGATAAATTGTTTTTAAAAAATAATGTACGCGTAAAGTTAATGAAATTTAAAATGAAACGATTAGTGTACAGTATTAGAAGTTATAGTCCAATGATCAAAACAACTCAATCAAAATTTCATAGACATTAAACCCAAGCTCAATCGTAACAAGCGATCTTTACCTATAAGCATTACTATTGACTAGGTACACGAATGATTAAACAATCCTTTGTCTTCGTAACTATAATGTATGATTTAAAATAATTAATATGTCTTTAAGTTGGGACTGAAATAATAGTCTGTGGCGCCAAACATCCGGCCGCGCCTGCACATTTGCTAAGAGCTATGTCGCCCCACCTAGACAAGGCTCAGTGATTTATAAAGGTAACGTGTAGCTACTGCAGTGAATGTAGGATATTGTCCTGAATTCGAGAACAAAGTGGGTCAGCCGTCAGCTATGAAATAGGAGTTAACGAGCTAACGATGTGTACGTGTATTCCAGGTATCCTGGGTTTCATTTCTAGCGGCGTAAAAGTTTAAATGATAAATTAAATCTCTGTATTTCATTAGCTTTGGTTTTTGGGACTTTGTGACATACAAAGGTACTCGTAACCTATTGTGGCTATGGCAACGACATAATACAAGTAAAACATTTAATAAAACCCAGATAAATATGAGAAAACAACGCCAAAAATTTGGTAGGATTCACGTTTATTAAGTCAATAAATTATGTAGCGGTGCGGTGGTCGATCTATATGTTCGGTTGGAACCTATCCCAGGTTTGAATCTCGTTGAACAGCGCGTCCCCGGGACACTCCGTGGCTCTGACCTGCCGATGTCCAATCAGACCATAGTTCTCGCTAATGTAACCAAGTCTGACACCTTCTTGGATTAGTTTCTTTGTAGTTTCCAGTTGCACTGCCGGCGGTACTTCAACTGAAAAAAAATATACGATTTCATTTCACTTAGAGTTAGGTAAGTATATATTTTTTACAGTGGTCGGAAGTTAAAATAACACAAGTCTACACTAATACTACAGACAAACATGTCAATTTAAATTTCATAGACGGTATTTTTGTTAAGCATTTGTTTTTGACTTGCATGCCTAAGAGTTTTCTATGAAGTTCTTAAAAAAGGGTGTGAAATCGACCAAACAGACTAAAAGTGATGGGTTGATGATGATGATTATGATGATTAAGCTATTGAACAACAACGTGCTAATTTGTTTTGATTCATTTCCAATACACTACGTAACATTATCATCAATCAACTTTCGTAGATACTGGCACTATCTTTTCAATTAAAATGATAATGTCAAATTAGATACATATCGTATCGTATCGTACGTTAAACGTAACCAGATACTGATTATATTGATGTTATCCACTGTTTCGATAGTAATAGTTTCAAGTACGTTGATTGTTTTAAGGACAAACTTGTCTAGAAATGTGTGCAGTATTTTAAAATCACCAGGTCTCCACGGAGTCTAACATAATGATGTGTTTCTAATTATGAAGACTAAGGGAAATCCGTGGCTACGTAAGCTAGCGCTCATTTGAATATCTTAATAATATTTAAAGAAGAATTAAAGAATTTGAATTAAAGAATTTTATTGAACCTTATTTTATATAAGGTTTTAACAAACTGAAAGTTCGTAAACAGCTACAATAGTAGGTACAGAACGGTGTCGCAGCCGTTTACGCCCACCTCTGGACAGGAGGTATGTTCATTCCAAACTTATACCATAACATTAGTAACAATAAATTAATACAAAAAACTAATATGCTAAATTCAAATTTTTTTATTCATCATAAAGTACTTACACGTATACACTGGATGAACGTCAAATAACTCGGTACATCGGCGTTATGCGCACTTTTGGCTAAGATAGGCCGGGAGAAAAAAAGCCGGCGGCAAAAAACTCTCGACACTCCTTTAAAATCAAGTGTATAAATTACAGGTTATTACACAGTATAGCTTAAACCTGATGGTGAGCGCTACTACTTAACACTACTAATTAACCTACGGTGTAGTTTGACAATTAGAAGGTTATCAAAAAGACTAATTAATGACAAATTAGACTTCTTACCTCTCCAGTCGCCAATCAGTGTGATGCCGATGCTTCGGACGTTGAATCCAGTTGCATGAGCGCCTACCACGTCCCAACCTCGACCTTCGTACACAACCCCATCACTGCCTACTGCGAAACTGAAATTATACACAACACAGGTGCCATTATGATTTGAAGACATAATGTATTATCAGTATGTACGTGAAGGGATAACTTTGATCGCTTTTTAGCATCTTACGCCGCTCGCAGGGGTATGAGATTTCTCGAAGTAACAATCCATCAGGAGAAGGAGTGAATGATAAAATTTATGTAGAAACAGTATGTGATAATAATCACATAATTGCAATATTCATTAAATTATAAAGGAAACAAAATTGTTACAGTTGTCATTTTCGCTCCTAATCTTAACAATATCCGGTTTTTTATCGCCTTATTTATGTGATACGTTACGTTGTTATTTATCATTTTGATAACTTTGCATGAGACTTCACGCCGTGTAACTCCAGTAGGTAATTTCCCTATCTATTTCACGGAACTATGTAGAAATTATATCTGGATTGGATTGGATAAAAACTTGTCGAGCGTAGTGAAAATACCTCCCCGGGCGAGTGGAAGGGCTGTAAGCTCTACCACTTACATTATATAATAATCTATCACTACCTAATATAACAGCCTAATACTCACTTGTAGCCAATATCCAGCCAACCATTTTCCAGTTGATGAGAGTTCTGCATGGCCCTCATAAACGCTGAGCACTGAGTGACGCTGAAGCACGCAGGTGGTATGTAGGTGTGGTGGATGATCACGAGGGGCACTGGCAGATCTAGAGGTGTTGTCGGTCCGCTAGGCGGTCTCGCTTGCCAATCTTCTCTTGTTACAAAATCGAAGTTCTCATAAACTAAAAATAATAAAATGACAATAGTGTTTTAGAAAGGAGCAGTGCTATCAACTTAGCTCAATGGTGTTCAATACAAAAAACTAGTCTCAATTGTTTTTTAAATATATTTGTTAGGAAAACTATGGCTTAAACGCACAACCACACAACACGTAGGTACTTAGTAGTAGAAAACACAAAGATCAGTGACGAAATGTGTGAGAAGCAAAAATGCAGCATTTATATTCGTCGTTTATGAATGGCAAACGAGCATGCACCTATACATCATATTTAGCCAATCGTAATTGAGTCGCATGTACATATAATTATCCCATATGGAGGCTTGCTAGCTTTGCCTTGCTTGACATGCTTCCTGTCCTGTATTTGTTTCTTTTTCCGTTATAAGTACCTACATTGAGGCGACTGCTTGTAGTTCTGGCAATTGTTTCACGGTAGGAAGGAGTGTGACGATGGTAAATTTCTTATTCCTTTAGTTTAACAACGTATACCTAAATCATTTGATTTGACTTCTGTATACATAGCCCTCAGGTTTTTTTAATACTTTAAATCTAGCGAACAGGCAGACGGGACACCTGATGGTTAGTGGGCACCCACGCCTATGGACATGAGCAACATCAAACTCTGGGAACGCTTCAGGTGCAGCACAAATTCAGATAATGTCGATGAAACTCAACCTTCTTTCGGTGTGATGTGTGTGACGTAGGCGTATGACGTAGTTTTGTTACTCCAAATTCAAAATTAATAAAGGCTTCAAATCTTACCATAGTTCCGTGGATGCGGGAAACCGAATATACACGGAGCAAAGCATAATATTGCGAAGAAATGCAGTGCTGTCATTTTCCTATAAAGTAGAACGAAGAAAATAAATATCTACCAATTACCAACTTTATAAATAGAAAATTAAACTATAAATGTGATCTAGACAGAAATTAGATTATTAATAAAATAATTTAAGGCATTAGATTACTAATAAATACTGATATAATCTAATCGTCCTGTACCTACAGTTAAGAAAATTTGTCGTTTTCTTTGATCCGTTTGCCTATTATTGTGCACGTACACCGCATAAAAAATTAAAGCGATTTTATAATTTTATTGTGATTAGACACATTTTACATTCACATACACACACGCGATTTTTGCAATATAAAATGGTATTGCACTACAATAGTAATTATCATGAAAATTTGAGTATTTTTTTAATAAGAGTTCCGACATGAAACTCTTATTCAAAGACGGACAGAAGTGGCAAAGCGATTTGTGATACGGTAGCAGAACTTCCATGAGAGTGGGACAGACACGCTTAAATGTCCATGTAATGATTATTTTGCGTATAATTTTCGCACCCATACGTAAATTTTCGAGATTCATAACTTATAATGATAAGAAGTGCGAACGCCAATCACGGCTAAGAACGGTTGTGATGTACCTAAGAACTCATATGTAGGTTGTAGGTACATGGCACGTCACTACTTAATAGATAAAATTAATATCATGAAGCATGAAGTATGTTAGGTATAAGGTACTGAGAAGAAATGATAATTAGATGGCACGTGTGCTGAGAACGGTATAACTGCTTTAAATTAATTAATAATGTAATTATCGTGATGATGGTAAAGGAAAATAATCTTTAAATCATCTTTGTCTTCAAATCTTCTAAAAATCGTCTTTAAATCTTCTATATCACAAATACTTTATACGTCACATTTTTTTTATTTAAAAGCAGTAAATTGTACAGAATATGTGTGTAATAAATGTAGTACCAGTAGAGATACAAAGGTAAATCACCAATCTTAGATGTAATCCTTACCGTTAAGTTATTTTAAAATAAGTTATTAATTAAATTACGAAATTACATGAATTGTACTATTTTCAATAGCTTGCATGTTACCAAATTGAAATTTAAACAAAAAATTCTAATTTACATTATAGAGCGACTAGCAGCTCTATTATGTAAATGACCGATTTTAAATAATTATGTATATTTAACAAGTTATTGAACAAATAGGCATTTACTACCTAAAACAATATTGTGTCGAAAATTATATTTTAGAGCAAAGATCCAAAAGTAATAAATTGTTTATATTTTACGGTTTGCGTTCTCATTGTACATTACACTCACAATTTTTAGAAGTATTGATTATGTTGATAATAATATTTGATTAACTTCAGTAAAAATAAAAGCTTGTATATAACAAAACAAACTTACCTTTTTTGTGACAACTTTTGAACACTTTTAATAGTTGTTTGGAGCCAGTTATTGCGTGTGCTTTGTGTTGGAATAAGCAATCTATAAGACTTTAAAAGCCGTGCCTTTCTTAATATATATGCTAATGCAAAATGATAAGTCCATCGGTGTGTGATAATGCAAAGATATCAAGAGCAATGTATGTATTAATAATCGAAGAGAAATTGTGTACCCCCTTTCAAGCATGATACGCTCGCGGGGGAGTGTGCAATTTGGTGTAAATAAATTTAAATTAAATAGAGGAGTGCAGACAAATAATATTAAATTCATAACTAGATAAAAATTAAACATTGCTGAAAATAAGTAAAACAAATAAAAATACAGTACAATAATATTTTAATGTAGGTACAATGTACATTATTCTACATACCTAATTATAATCCCATAATCAACCATTACACGATCATTAAATGGGACGTCCTATAGACGACCCTTATGATTTAATGGTTACCACGCCAGTCCACCATTCGAAGGGTCCCGAAATTTAAATTTAAATTATGAATATAAATTTCTGTTCTCGGTTTGGGTGTTTGTGTATTTTCTTTGTATGTGTCCATGGCACCCACGAGACAGGGAATCCTAGTGTGGGGCTCTGAGTGTGAAGCGTTATTTATTTATTTGTCTTGAACAGTATCACAATAGGGCAAAAGTTTGGTACGATTTATGCAGTGCTGCACCACTGTCGGTGAACATACCGAAAATAAGATCCTACCGAAGTAAGAACCTGTCCCATTTTTAAGTTGCTTAACATGATTAAATATTATTTATTACAAAAATCTATTTTATAAAAGAAATATTGATATGTTAACTAAAAGGAACTCCTACGTAGGTCCGGTTTTTTTTATCGCATTGCAGGTCATCTGATGTTAAATGATGAGATGTCCTATTTTAGATGGTTGCCTCACATACCTACAGTGGCTTAGGCATCCACACCTCCCCAACCGAAACACAAGAACTTGACTTAACATAGGTACACATTTGACTTGCGGGTTATGAGGACAGCGGTGGTACATCCCCAGGCGAACTAAATAAATGGTTTACAATTCTACAAACTACAAATGTTTTTTGTAAGTAACTTTTTAATTTATGCCATCTTAGAATAAAATTTATAGTAATAAAATAAATTGCTGAAAAGTTTTATACGCGCGTAACTTCAGAATGGCTTCACCAAATTGGTTTATTATTGTTTTGTTATGTGTGTTATAATCGGGTCGGGACATTGTTGTATCTACTTAGTTGTTGTAGAGTATGTTGTAGTATGAAAAATTTAAACAGAATAGATAAAATTTGGGTTATACTTTACTTTACATGTTTATTATTGTTTATATCATATAGTAATCGGATTTATTGAAATCTGTGTCTTGATTATTGAGATATACCGCTATAATAAAATTATAATTACGGAACCATAGCGATAATCATACGAATATCAGCGATCTGATGTAGAAGAAGCTATTAAAACGAACAATGGGATAGGAATAGTTAAAAATGCTTATAAAATATTATTGTTAGTAAGACGTTCCTATTCATAATTATTTTACAAACAAATTTTTTTCATGTTTGTTGCTTACAATTGCGGATGTTTAAATAGCTTCTTTAAAACGGGACAGCCCCGAACTGCGCAACAAATACTTGAATTAATCATGATTTATCTTCGTAAATTAAACTGATGATCTCAGGCGCGCTACATATTAATTCATTAATAATATTCCATATCATATAAAGCTTATTAAACTATATTAATTGTAGATAGTTGTTGTTTTTAACAAAACTCCCTCATATCGGGGATATCGTTATTATCGAGATAAGATTTAAGAAAAGAACTTTCGTATTCATTTCTAATACGAAATGTCGTAATGTGATAACAAGAATAAAGACAACAAATAATATTTAAGTTTTATTTAATAAATCAATCAATGAGCGAGCAATATCCTTGTATAGTATTATAAGTTAGTTTCGTTAGTTAGCGCCAACATCTAGTGTGACCCTCAAATCCAATTTAGATTAGTTATATTGGATTGGGTTGGAACCTATCCCAGGTTTGGATCTCACGGAAAAGTGCATCTCCTGGGCATTCCGTTGCTCTGACTTGTAAGTGCCCGATTAGATCATAGGTCTCACTAATGTAACCCAACTTGATACCTTCTTCAATCAGCTTCTTCGTGGTCTCTAATTGTATCGCAGGTGGCAGTTCAGCTGTGAAATATATTCCATTGTCAATGTTTTCTCACAGTAAATAAGTAAAAACGGACATGAAGGCTGAATATTAAACGCTCATGCTGATCTTGTTTATACAGTGCGAGAGCATAGCATGGCCGAGCTGATGGATAACCTTATGTATTGCATCTCTTTATATGATAATAAAATAAAATCACGTTGAAAAACTTATTCAGTGCGTTACTACTGCCCTTATAAGTGACTACTAAGCAAATAAATTCATGTACTTCGGTTGGCGATGTTTGGCAGCGATTATTGGCCCATGTTAGCCCCATGAAGAAAAACGTCTCGTTCGACGTCAGAAAGAACACTTGCTCTATCGAGGTTGGACGTGGGTGAATGGAGAAAATATAAAACCACTTACTCCTCCAGTCGCCAATAAGAGTGATACCAATGCTTCTAAAGTTGTATCCAAATGCATGAGATCCTAATAATTCCCAGCCTCTGCCTTCATACACTACTCCGTCACTGCCGACTGCAAAGCTAAAAATTTTGTATTTTTTTATTGATAAGGATGTTATTAAGTTTTAAGTAACGGTGTAATGTTTAAGTAACGGTGTAATGTTTTAAGTAAGTTGTAACGGTGAAAGCAAACATCGTTACCAACTCAATAGCTGAGACTTTTTCATGGAGTTCTCAAAAGTCATGTGAACTTCACCAACCCGCACTTTTTCAGCGTGGCCTTTCTAATATTTTTGAGGTGAAACCCAATCAAATTAGTGAGTGAGACTGTGATGGGTTGATGACGAAAATATGTAGATACTTGTTCTTAAAGACAAAGATAACTTCCAAGTTAACCGTGTTTACTAACTTTTATATAGAAGTTTTGCATGTAACTTAAAATACTCACTTATAGCCTATATCTTCAAACCCATTTTGCAACTGGTGGACGTTTTGCATTGCTCTCATGGAAGCTGCGCATTTCTCGAACGAGAAACAAGCTTCTGGTATGTACGTGTGATGTATCACCACAAATGGTACTGGCAAGCTGAGTGGAGTGGTGTACTCCGGTGGCCTGGCTCCCCATTGCTCTCGTGTCACGAATTTGAAGTTCTCATAAACTGAAATAAGTATTACGCATTACAAATTACTTGCCTTCAAGTACCTTTAGAATGTAGTTATATGAGCAAATATAATGCGACATTTAATGTACCTACAACCTACAATTATTTTATTATTATTTTGATAGAATTAAATACTTTTAAAATAAATAATTATCCTTTTTTTGTTTTCATAATAAGGGAAATATTTTTAAGTCAGGCTAGGAGTGGGTGTGTACGTTATTATTGTGTCAGAGCCAGCTAACACACAATAGTCAGATTGACTAAAATAACGCATTATTTCTGTACGTACCTAGTATAGTTAGTTTCATGACATTACTCATTAAAATATACAAGAAATTTTAATAGTGCTGCGATTGTAATATTATTTAGCGATTAATTTAGCGAAAACGTTTTGAACAGTAACACTATAAGTTGAATGCTGACAGAACTTGCAAACAACTCATTTTTCTATTAAGAAGCATCTAAAGTTCGACTTCACTTAGGGCCTCAATATTATTTTTGATGAAACATGACATTCAAGGCGTCGCAGTAACTATTCTAATGACATTCTTACTATAGGATTTCGGCTGCGGGAAACTCTGTGTGCATGTTGCAAAGCATAATATTGCCAATAACACCAGTGTAGTCATCTTGTGAAATACTGAAAGAAAGGAAAATGTTATGCTAAAACCTCTTAGTTTGTATATAAGTATAAAAACAAAATTATGGTAGATACTTATTTGCACGAAATAATATAGTTCTAATTATACCTAATTTACCTTTTCAGGTGTACACAATTCTTAAATACCAAAAAATTTACCTCAACGCTTAAAGAAATCGTGTTATAAAAAACTTGAATGTAAATTTTTTATTATATAAAATACGCACTTCTGTACTATTTGATAATAATTTTATCTAGTAGTTTTCTTTTATTGGATTTATCTTTTTAAGTGTACTCCATAATAAAATTTTACACAAAGCAGTGGGATTATAAAATGATGATTAAAATTTATGACATAAGAATCATAATTTTATAAAAAAAATTAACAAGCATTAATCAATATTCTGGCTTGTAAAAGAAAATATTTTAATCTTAGATTATTTACATAAGAATTTTAATATAACCAAGTGTAGTGTAGGTACATATTATGATAAACAAAAAGCTTACCTGTTTTCAAATTTCCTGAAGCTTAAAGCACCAAGATGAAGGTGTATCAATAAAAACAAGTTAGTGCTTGTGTATGGTTTCTGATAATAAAATGACCAGAGAAGCAATGCCTTTATTTATATACTATAAGGTAATGCGATAAGTGTTTGGCGTTTGATAACTGAGAGATATTCCGTCCGCTCAAAGAGCAACTTATGCGATTCAAATAGAGTTAACGTTTGTGTAATTAATTATTTAAAATAAGTTGTCTTTTTCGACAATCGCGATTATAATCGCCATTGCGACGCGAGACCATCACAATACCGTTCAGAATCCAGTGATAGTAAACTAACAGAGTAGGGGTCTTGTTCACCCTGCTCAAAAAATTTTTTAAGTAAATATGAAAACCGACTTCAAGCTAAAAAACAAAGCAACAATTTAAATAATATTGTGACAGACTTCCAGAATTTATTTCGGAGTCTGTTCCATATTTATCTGTCTATATTATGCATAGGTTTCAGACTCCCTCAGATTGTCGTACATTCAGTTCCGGTAAGTTCCTTATACTTACCTGTCTAACTCTTCATAGTACCTAACTATATTATAATTATTTTCCGTAATCATCATAAACTATACAATAAGTATCGGTGATCAAAAAAGATCAGGACATAAATATTATGTATAAAGTTTTCTTTATCAGTTTTAAATAATGATTAAGTCACTGATATATTTTATCTATTTCACAATACTATCTTTTCATCTTTGCGTAGTTAACGATAGTGAAATACGTATATGATCTGCAAGTATTTATATATATTTTGTTAATCTTAAATGATATGATTGTTATTTAAGATATAAGATTTTATTTATTATTACAAGATTATTTTAAGAAGATTTTTTATCTATGCAAACGACCTTGCAGATTACGAGTAATGAGCATTAACGTTCAATCTTAAATAGGGTAAAAGTCCTATTTTTGGTCGTACTTGGATCTGTTACTACTTATGATGGTAATGAACAAGATGGTAATCTCAAGTTAAACTATTTCAGTATGGTCGTTATATATCCACACTTCCCCAGAACTGAAGCACAGCAGAAAAACCGACTTGCGGCACAGCATAAAGAAGAAAGTGAAATTAGTTTAACAATACTGATTTAGTCCAGTATGTGTATTATGAACTTTACAATTCAGAGTACTCGTGTATTTCGTTGGTCAATTTATTTACGTAAAAAGAATACAGCTGAATTAGAATTGACTAGAATATTTAATAATTGACATTTCTTTGACCCCACTTTGTGGACCTTAGCAACATAATACCTATTTTCGGTTGATAATATAATCATTGTTACATAATATATAATGTAGAGACGCTTATAAATATAATATAATCACCTACACCAAACTCGATGGGGCACTCGGCTCTCCTGCGTTCCGGTTTATTGTGTAACCTAACCTATATCACCGTAATATTATAAAAACTGGTACCTAGTTTAATGCTCTAACTCATCAGTTTGCAAACTGTCAAACAACTCGACAAATCATTTACAAATTAACACATTATTTTTCAAAATCTAACTTGTACTGATTCTAACCATACCTAATTAGGTACACATTGCAATCTTACCCTTACGGAAAATATTAGAATAGGCTGCGTTAGATTTTAAACTCACAGATTCCAGAGTTTGACGGTGACATCTATATTATTAGGCAATCTAACAAAAGTACTTAAAACATGCCCAGGAAATCCCCTGAACCATATTATGGTAAATTGATAATTTTACTACACAATTTATTTACACAATGATTCATTTTGATATTAATGATCATAAAATGAAAATTAACAAAATAGGTAGATCCTATTATTACACAGTCATTACAAAATCTAAGCGTGGATAAGCCAAGCTTAGATTTTTGATTTAGTTATCCGTCAAAAACGTAGCAGGTAAGTAAATGTTATACGTCATTAATATTATACACAGCAAAGATTCGAACCAGTTTCATCGCATTGAACTTTATAACTGTACCTACTGTGATCGATAATGTAGATTAGAATAAGATTATAAGATAATCAAAATTAACGTACTTAGTTGACAGTTAGGTATCTGCGATCGGCGACGTATGATCACTTTAAACCGTATTTTTTGTGTGGTGTGTGCACTGTGCCGCCAACACGATGACATTGTGTGGGAAGACCCGTACCCCTGCGGCCATTTCGAGCTTCATTGCAAACTTCCCATCAAAGTCATATTACGGTGACTCAAATACGGCAAAAAGCCTTCCGGTATGTGCCTTCAACCCTTTTTTATGTCCCACTGCTAGACATTGGTCTCTCCCCACAACCGGGGACCACAACCGGGCCTGGAGCATACTCTACCACGCTGCTTCAATGCGGATTGGTAGAGATACGGGTTAGTGGCCAACCCGTGTCGGATGCAATGAGATCGCTTGCGATCTACACTACCAGCGGTTATACCCATAAATAAAACTAGGTCAGCTACAGTGTCATATAAATGGTCAAATGATAAGTATTTACCTACACTATTATGTAGATGCATAAGCTGCTATATAAGTTATCAAATCACAATCTGTCAAGAACAGCTGTTATCACTCGACGTAAGTCTTTTAGTATATAATTTGAATGGGATACCTAATATTGAACCGCGTCATTTGTACGCAGGAAATCCCAGGGCGTATCTAGGTACCTACTTACAGTTATCTTCGAGTGAATGTTTGACGAAGTCAACTAAGCTACGAAATCAACACAACAACTTGAAAAGTGCTCTATTACTTTTTACATCCAATAAGTAACCAAGCGTGCTTTTTACATCCAATAAGTAACCAAGCGTGCTTTTTACATCCAATAAGTAACCAAGCGTGCTCTAAGGCCACACTTAATATTCGGTAACCAATTTATTTTATTTTTTATTTATTTATTTATTTATACAAAAACATATTGACATGCTGAAAAAGTTGTAAACAGTGGCAGTAGTATAAACTGTGTCGCCACTGTTTACGCCCACACTTAATATTATTCATCACATCGATCAAATGCCCCTGCAATATAGGTTCTTATACGTGGTAAAACCAGTGCAGTTCGCTCGGGGAAGTGCCACCGCTGCTCTTATAACTTTATGTGAAGCAAATCTTGCGTCAAGTTTTTGTGTTTCGGTTGAGGACGTTGAATCCACCCTCATGACAGAATCACTTTATTTCAGGCAATCGGTACTCGGATGGGTGACCGCTGGTGGCTCATGCGCGCGTCCGTGCTACGGAAAGCTTTTTAACGTGTTGGTCCCAGCTATCGATAGATAACTTGTTTAACGTTGAATGGTGAGATGTTGCAGTTCCTGATCTATTGTACATAGGAAGGTACCTACATAGAATAGTCAGTAACATAAGAAAACAAACAGAACATTAAAACATGAAAACAATGATGCAAACTCGTTATTAATGAACACAGCAATATCAATAGGTAATTAGATTCATAAGATACTGGGAATTACATGACATGAAATGTGTAATCAATACATTATTTATTGCCTTAATAAACCAGTGATATTTGGTAGCTATCATTTGTAGGAATTTTTCCACGAAATGACGAAAAGGAGCTTAAGCTCGGGGGTTGACTTATATCTAAAATCGTTATTCTTTATAATATTTAATCTCTAGCTGGCACTTGCGACCTTGACAGTTGAGACTTCATCAACTTTTTGCCTTTACTTAATAACTTAAATTGTGACCCGGTTCATCGTAAGGTTTAATTGTGCCAAAGTTTCATAAAAGTAATTAACCATAGTACATACCAGCATAGTTTCTACAGAACACGGGTCGTCTATGTAATCTTTTTCTATACACACAGTAGTTACTATTTAAGTTTTCAGTACTTGTTTAGGTACTATTTACGTTTTTCGTGCCAGAAAAGCTACTGTACATAGGTTGGTACATGCTTAAGATAAGGTTTTATTGCCAAATTTATATAGGTACCTATACAGACTCGGGACGCAGTTTGTACCCCTACGGTCCTGCGGTATTCATACATCCATGAATGTCCTTGCTAATACTTTTGATTAAGAGGTTGTTATTTATAAAATGCTTCCTGTTGTGTTTATTCACTAGAAACTAGAAATAAAACCGATGTCATAGATGAGTTTACGGCTTCGGCACCGAGACAGGAAAGCTTCAGAAATAGATGTAGTGACGTCGACAATTTTATTTAAATCGCGCCCGGTCTTCTCGATTTTAATAAAACGTCACTTAGGTATATAATTATAAAACAATGTTTGATTACTTTATTCTTAATTTGATAAGAAATTGATAAAATGTAACTAGGTACCAGCGACGAAGGGTGCATTTCAGTAAGCATTTTTAGTGTATCTAAGGTAAGCCGTTCCAATGAAACATCCGCAGACATAAAAAAAATCCTAAAAATCTATGCGACCTTTGCCTTCTAATTAACTAGGAATATTTTTTACACTGTGAATAAGCTATGTTATAAGCTATAAGCTAACAAACGCGGCTTGTTACTATTTTATGTATTTAATTGAGTTATATTAGGTAATAAAATTAAGTGATTTAACGAACTCATAATTCAAAGATATAAAATAAATGGCAATCGACTTGTATTAACCGTTCAGTACATTATATTTTTAAGCTTAGTTACTAAAAACTAATAATGTAATTATGAGTTATGATTATGACCACCGTTTCCAAGATAGTAATGATAGGTTTTATCTGAATATTGGGATCTAAGTAGGTATAATTAACTAGTCATTTGTAATTAGGTAGTGTATCTACACTTTGACGTTCTGAAAATAGGTTCTGAAAATGATATTTTTCATATGGTCCTAGCTATTAACTATTAGGAGCTAATTTTTTTTGTAATCTAATAGCTTTGATACTAAGTGTAATACTTACTTGCTTGCTTGGTAGGTACTTATATTACGTAAACGTCAAAGTTTTAAGCCGTAAACATTTATTAATGAAATTAAAGCTCAGGTAGGCAACTGAAACCAAATAATATTTTAATATTAATGGGAACAAAAATTTTTTTTTTAAAACGATTTCTTGCTTTTCTGAACGGATGCGCACGAGATAATAATGTACCAGTGGGAACAGTTCCCGAATTATTCGTGGTACAAACGTGTCTTGACGCACCTATTTATAAGTTCCAGAGGATTGTCCGAACATGAAATTCCGTTGCTAGTCGTAAGCTACGCGCGCCCGACGCCGCGTCTTACCCGAATTCTTGACGATACAAAATTTGTTTCGCGTTTAACAGAAGTTCGGCACAATTTCATACAAAATAATGCTGAATTGATTCCTTAGTGCTGTGTTCGGTGTTCTTTTGAAGTGCGTAAATGGTTGTGCATAAAGAAATCTTCACACGATACACTCACTAGCTCACTACACACGCACTTCAGCAGCTTAAGATAATGTGGGCGAAATTTTTTTTACCCAACCAGAACTAACTAATGTATCTATTAAGCTAATAATTGCTACTATTTTTCCAGCTTCTATCTTACTAAAAGTATTTTTACTAACTGATTCGATAATAACTTTAGTAATAATTCACAAAAGACACTTTTTGTCTTTTAATGTCGTATAAAACAATCTAAATCCATAAAAATGTTATAGACACCAGTAAAAAACTATAGATTTTTAAATAATGTTTCTTCGCTTAGGTAATATAGAAAACTATCCCGCCAAAAATGAGCTTTTTATATCACACTAAAAGTTTGACATGACTTCCTTAACAATGTTATAAAACATGCAAAGCCAAAACAGTCATACGGTTTTGGAGAGTATCGTGATAAAATGTATTTTAATACATTGATTTGCACAGTAGGTACATGTAGGGTACCTACATAGAGACTAATCTTTTGCCTACGCGAGTGGTCAAAATTAAAATATTAACAATTATAAGCATTTTATTTACATAACATTATCTACAGTAAGTAGACCGCAGTAAAATAAAACATTGATGTGATTACTATCCATCAATCGATATCTATCCATAAATCAATGAAACCATGTGTGAACACTGTGAACCATCGTAGTCATCATAAAGTCGGGATAAATATATCTTGCCAACTGTTTGCCTAGCTATCAAAACTTTAGTCAACATGCTATGTTTTGTACCTATATGTATGTATGTTATCTGTCGTATAAAACGTGGGATGTATTTTGTGGCCTTCCAACGCACTGTTAGCAAACTGATAGGAAGACACGTGACAAACACGTAATAATTGAAAAGCTTAGTAATTATATGAAGATTTTGTAAGTGGGCCAAGACAACTCACGGCTAGCGTACGTTATCATATGCTGTTGGATTCCAGCTCCTTCCCATTTATTAACCAACTGACACTGGAAAAAGTTATTAAATCGAATAACATAATAACATGAAGATAATCTAATTACCTAAGTCACATTAATTTTTGCGTAAGGCACTCCGGTGACTTTCGTCCGGATTCCAAATTTTTCACTGCTAGGCACACTGTTGCACCGTTATCATAGTTTTTATACCTAATATGTTAAACATTTATGTTAATTTTCACGAGTTTTCTAGAATAATTTTAAAGGGATGTAAGTAAAATTTAGATTACACACTTCGTAAATAACAAAGATAAAGCTAAAATAGCGCATTGAAAGCAAAAGTTAGCAATGACCTATTTCAGGTGACATTACGCTCTGGTTGTATTTCGATTATTCATTTGAATATATCAAAAACTCATTTTCCTGCACTTCAAACATTTTTCTTTATATAATACCTAACATTTGAGACGGAAATAAAGCATCGTTTTCGAAGCATTTGAACGAAGCGTGTGTTTACGATAAAATAATAACAGTAGCGATTTTTGTTTGCACGTGCTGAAAATAACGTACCAAAGGTTTATGACGGCTGACTTGGCTCGTATTAAAAGCTTATTGAATGAATGAATGGCTTTACATTTTTAGTGGATTTTGAAGGATTTCACCACTGGAATCTTATCGAATTAATCTGGAATATACTCGTTTCTGTGCTACTGCTGACAGTGCCGGAATATTACATACCTACGATAGATTTACATCGCATCTCAGTTTTCAGTGATACGTCTGATGGAATTTAGGTCTCGTTAACGAATTCCAGCAGCTATAGCTGTTAACATTTTAAAAGGTTAAAGTAAAATTGAAAATACCTTTTTATTTATAACTTGGTACATAATACTGCTGAGCCGCCGAGTCATTCACACTCTTACGTTGTAAAATGCTGTCACTTACATAATAGCCCTTAGCGTTCTTTTAGAAATACAGAATATTCGAAACTCTTTCGCAGAACACTACAATGCCTATCGGTAACGTAAGCAAGGATTCAGCAGCTCCTAAACGGGAGACGTTCAGGCCTCCCTGGGTAAAAGAGAAGGATACAGAATCGCTTCCTTCCTGGACACAGAAGAAACTGAAACCAGTTGAAAGTACCACGAAAACTGCAACGGAACCCACAGAAGCAGCAATTTCGAAGCCACTGAAACGTATGTATTGAAATTAAGATCAAATCGTGCTCCGTTATCTATCAATCAATTCTTCTTTGTCTTCGTTCACGCGTTTTTCTTCTTTATCCTCTTGGTCAAGATCTACGTTTATATTATGTTCTGTTTGACATCTTTTGAATATAGCTGTAAATGAACGCTGCCAACAGGTTAGTTTCTATATTAATGTAAGTTTATGCTTAATTTTTATGTATTTATTGACATTGTGAATACGTTTATAAAGTTACATCATATGCACATGCACAAGCACGTATTGTTATGATTTTATTAGATTTCAATCTAAATTTCTAAAGAATTCAATAGAATTCTTGCATATTGCAATAGATAAATCTTACTCTAAAAACAATTTAAGTACACCATCTTATATCCGCAGCATTCAATCCAGCTTATTCTATACATCCTTCTCATTTCTTCATCATTATTTCATTAGACTCACAATGAATTTTTACTCGATAGACGTAGTAACTGTTGTTTACGTACAACATTAATTTGTATTAATTGGTAATTATCATGCTACTCTTCAGTCGGTCCATCATTGCTGACGATCATGACACAGCTAAAAAGCTTCGACGACCTCCTCTCACCAACCTCCACTCAGCTACCTGATGATGGGTCACATTTATTGGCAACTCCAGCTTTTCGAAAACCTGGTGAGATCTACTGGGTTTCTTCCCGGTAGTAATTTGAGTTGGATGTTTGCATGGTAACTTTTTACTTTTCGCAGTTCTTATAATCTTCGCAGTACTCGTACATTGTACCTAAGTATCGTGCGATATGACTGTCACACTTGTTTCTGAAAGCAGCAGTTTTGTAGATTTGTTTTGTAGATGTACTGAGTAGTCATACAAATCGATACACAAAAAGCCTCTTACTAGTTTTTATTTAAGTGGTAACACCATATATTTCTGACTAACGTCGACAAATATAACTATTAATTAAAACTCGTTTTTAATATTGGACACGTGACATGACGAGCTGCAGGGATAATTTAATTTCAGGATATCAATGTTTGCAGCCACATTAGATAAAAGATTTTAATTTTTAATTCGAAAAAATTTACTGTCATCTAAAAATAGTTATAAAATGTGTATTATTGTGTATCATCAAAAACGTAAACCAAATTTTATGAAATTTAAAATGTGAACTCTCGATCTTTTGAGTTTAGACTTATCAGTCAGTAGGTATGTAGGTATGCTTCGTATTTAGGTGTGTTTGTTAAGTCGTACGTAGTAGATATACTTATAAGTGTAACTATGTATTTGTGTATCGTGTCATGACTGATTTGTTGTAACTCTTTTGTAGATCGTCCGTTTTCGATAACTTTTCTTTATGAATTTTTCTATTATTTATTTCAATTATACTTAATAACATCCTTCCAGCTTTTGCCGTTAAAATTTTCAGCTTGACAAAACAGCACAAAAATTCCTGCAGTTATTATATTCATAATTTTGCTTAAATTATTTCTTTCCTCGATCGCAAATATCGACATAAAATAACTACCTTTGCTTCGAAAATTCTAACATTTAGTAAAACAAAGTTCGTCTGACGCTCACAGTAAAACTTTGGAGGTCTTCTAACTTAAAATCGAATGAACGATCATCATTCATCAACAGAGAAATCTACAACGTACTAAAAATGTAAAATCGTTTTCTATTAGTTATGTCATATAGATAGATAAGGCTTACTGTATTTTTATTTTATTATATATTCAAAGTGATAGATTTAAATGAAAAATTTCTTTGCAATGATCTTAACCTGCTAATCATGCATTTTGTTATTATCCATATTTTTTGAGAAACTTTACGTGGAAAAGTCACTACAGCCTTCCTGCACTAAATGTTTTCTAATCCTAGTCCTTTCAATTCTTACTTCAGCAAGACAAATTAAGCAAGTTTGAAAGACTAACAACAGTATTCATTTATAATGTTTAGATATTTCCAATCCGACGCTAGTTTGAAAGAAAGCATACATCAAACTGTATAATATATGATGGTTTGATGTGTTTATATGTTGGTTGATATATTCACCTACATAGTGACGTCAGCACCTGCCCGAAACTTTGGCAGGGACACGAGTTCTAACACTTCGGCTCTCCCAAAGTGTTCACAAGTTTGCTAGTATGAAGATTCGGAGCGCGTGACGCGCTGTGTGTTGGTTGGACTTTGGAAATTATATTGTGAGATTACTTGCAGTTTGTTTTGTGATTGATTGACACTGTTTTGCTTTGTGTTCATATAGTGTGCTGCACAAGTGTTACTGTGACGTTCTTTTTTCGAAAGGTAGAGTTGAGAAAAAATATTATTATGGGTATTAACTGATAATATGTGATTATTAATTTCAACTCGACAAAAATCACTACGGGACTTCACTAACACAGGATCATTGCAAGTTTATAGACAATCTCAATAAAAAATCGAGGTACATTAATTCGCTGTGTAATGGAAAACTTTATGCGACATTTCGCAGCGTAACTGCCTCTAGGAAGTACCTATCACTCATTTCCTTCAGCTGTTAAAATGTTACGAACTTGACAACAACGTTGTCGTATAGTATATAGTTTCATAAGAGATTTTTCGTACTGTCTGTAGACAGGTACTTGATTTAAATAGGAATTACTTCCGACATTAAAATTAAATGACGTTTTAAAATTTCAACCTTTACGTAAGTTAAAAATTTAACGCAATATAATGTACATGAGGAGATATAAAAGCAGCACCTAATTATATTAATTTTATAATAATTATAGTTACCTACTACCTAATTGTACGTAAAAAATATGAGGACGGTACGTATGGAGTACCTACGTTTAAAAATATTGCTATTAGTCAAAGATTTTCATGCTCTATATAACCCGAAAACTTTGGTATTGATACAGATACATATGTGAAGTCATTAATCTTGTTTAATTTCCCCCAAATTTTGCTGAATAATGGAAGCGGTATTAGTGGCACAATTTGGTAGCGTGATTCAATAAACGTTGGAGTTGTTAAGAGATATTCCAAGCCGGTCGACGCCAACGAATCGCGATATTTTTAGAGAGGACGGACATTTTACAAAATAAACGGAGATGTTGGGGTAACGCTATGATTTATAAGAAATCCCACTCCAACGTTCTACAGCGCGCGTTCTTCAGAATTTCAGAATTCTGTCATTCGTTGTGAATACTTATAAAAATATAATATGTATATAGTAATAGGAAGTTATCAGATTGGCAGACACAACAGCCGAACTGACGACAACCGAAGGGCGCGATCTCACTAAACTAAAAACAAATGTGACGTTGATACTTGTAATATGCTTTTAATAGTATATACAACAACAAAGTATATTTTGTTAGTGTTTTATTGTAAATTAAAAGATTCTTCAGCTTTAAAAATGTTATTTCATGATAAGTCACCCTCTGAAGAATAAATACAGTATGCTAAACTATGTTTTTCTTAGGTACTAGGACAAACATTTTATTTAATTTAACATTTCTAAATAGTTGAATGAACCTAATGACCAAAATGAGAAATATAAACAAAACATACTTTAAATAAAGCGGGCCTTTAATAAAGTATTCAACACACTGTATGGTAGGAACATAATTGCCAATAAGCTTTTACAAGAGGCACCTTGATATCCTAATATCTCAATTTTCCAGACAGATGTAACATAGGTTTTAATGTGAAAATTAATAGATAAAATGATTAAAACAGTAATAACACTTGCCCGTAACAGCATTAAAATAGCGAAGGTCGGCCATCTTGGCAGCCGCCATGTTTATTTACGTACGCGAATGCCATCAAAATGCATTGAGACGTGCGAAGGGGACGCACGTGTTTCCATCAGTTGCTGAATTTCTCGTAAAATAACCGCCGCGAACAATTGTTTCTATATTTCTATGAACAAAATAACATCTATGATCTACCATCATACAAAACTGAAAGCAACGAATCATGTTACGACTTTTGAACTTACAATATTTATACAATGAGCTGCAGAAACTGTTGTAAAAATAAATTACCTACTAGCTACTATCCTTTCAGTTTCGTGGAACACTTTAATTGTCATGTGTTCCGTAAACCTACAAACACAATACGTTTCAATAAAAACTACAATCAATCAGTTTCACGTAAAGTAACTTTCAATTACCTATGCTTAATTTTAGAAGAGTATTTCATCTATACTCGTTTTTATTTTTTTAGCTGCATTAAAGAAACAAGCTACAATAAAAGACAAGGCGGAAAATGGTGTATCTGAACCCGCAGAAGACAAACTTGTAAAACCATCAGCAGCCAAGCTAGCTGATAAAGCTTCCAAAACTGTCGAAGAAAAACCGAAAATCCTAAAATCGACGGTAAAAACTATTGATAAGACAAACGATAAATTAAAAGGAGAAGACAAAGCAACAAATGATAAAGCACCTGAGAGACCTATTCTCAGAAGCGTTAGAACAATAGACGACAAATCTAAAGATAAATCTGTTACGATTGTCGATAGAAAACAAGATAAAAATGATATAGGAAAAAATGCTATTGCAAATGATAGGAATCTAAACAGTAAGACAAATTCTATAAGTAGAGATACTAAATCAATTCCAAAACTAGAAGAAAAGACCGCCGCGAAATCAAAAGTTGAAGACAAGGTTGTAACAAAACCTACAGCAAAACAAACAGAAGAGAGTGCTAAACCTAAAACTGAGGACAAAGTAATAGAAAAGTCTAAGCCTGATGTAAAGACAACAAGATCTAAACCTGAAGAAAAGGTGCCAGATAAAACAAAAGTAGATATTAAATCGGACGCGAAATCGGCATCAGAAGAAAAATCAAAAATGGCCACTAAGCCACCTTTGGAAAAAGCTCCTTCAAAGGTAAGTTTCAGCATAGTATCTTTAAAAATAAGCTTTTATAAATAATAGTTATACATGTATTATTATATTTAATAATACATTTATACATACATACTTTTTAAGAAAAATGCCACCAATGAAAAATGAATAAGCTTTTTTCTAGCTAGAATAGAAGCTAGAATATTATATTAACTTTTCAAAACTATATTTTTACAGCTTCCCCCACGTAAGCCACCTCTACAAAAAGCACCATCAAAAGATGATGTTGGCTTAAAGAAATGGAGAGATCCACTTCACGAGCGCGTCAAGGAAAACATTGACAAAACATTGGCTAATGAAATTCCCAAAGGACATACTCTCACCAAAAATGAAAGTTTAAGAAGTAAGTTTTTAATTCAAATTCAGTGTTTTTATAATTACGAAACCGTATTATTCAAGTTATACCAAGCCATCATTTAGGTACTTTGTAACTGGATGGTAGGTACCTACTTTCTTCAGATGATGTAAGATAGGATCTTGACAGAAACAATTACTATTAGTCAAATACTAATACTGGTCTTTAAAACTCCATTCTCTAATAGTTTATCCCGAATATTTAATTCCCTTGTAGTAAAATCATTGGTATATTTATAAACAGCAATTTTATTGATGTAGGTGTTAAAACAAAAGACGCTACTACATATTTATTATTTAATTACCTACATGTGACACAAACATTGACACAGTAGCATTTGTCTCGTATATAATTAGAACAATACACGTACGTGAGCGGATGGAAAGCAAATCTATGCGTGCGTTCTAATCAATCAATGCGGATTTGGCAAACATTTCAATGTCCGCTTCAGATGGTATACTGTTGAAATTTAATAAAATAAATTTAAGAAAGAAAGAATGTTATTAATATTATATGGAGGAAGGGATTGGGTACTGATACAACAGCCACTATGACTTTTTGAGTTATGACCTATTTTGTAGCCGACCCTTCTTGAAGCGGCTTCAAGGCGTGCTGCCTAGCTGTGCGATAGGATGGTGATAAGTTTTAAATTCGAATAGTTTGTTTGTTTGTTTGTTGATGTTCAGATATTATATTAAAGTTGAAAACATTCTTACGTAAGAATAGTAACGTGAACGCCTAAATTGAAATATTTCTGAATTTTGGGTTTTATGCCATAAACCCTGGCTTTGTTCCTTGATCGTACTGTATTTCAGACTCTGTTTGCTTGGGTTAAGGATTCTGATAGTTACTGCATTAAAATTAATGACTTACTAATTTTAAATAATAAAACATTTAATTTTATATAATATCTTAATAAGAACTTTATTCAAAATTTCGAGATTATTTATTCTAATGTGTACGTTTTCGTTTACGTTTCTACAAACTGCAGTAATCTTGAAATAGGTATTTAACAAAACTCTATAATGTAATTAACTAAAATCATTTCAGCTTTTAACTTGTGAAATGTAACTTGTTTATGAAATCTATGTTTAACCAATGGAATGTGTCTTGAAATCTCATTAGAGTCGCGCGAATCCTGTCCTTTTGATCTCTTGTGTGCTAGACAAGTTTGTGGTCTACATCTGGTCCGAAATAGTCTCGGGTAGTTCCGCCTACGAAGCGAACGCATCAGGTACAAATAAATGCATAGATGATGCGCGAAAGATCCAAATATGTATCAGAATAAATTCGTTTTGTAATTCTACGATTGTTTCGTTGAACTGACGTTTAGATAATAAATAAATTGCTAATTAATATACATTTCGTCTGATTAGTGCGCACATGCCAATTATTTGAATACAGTTAGTTGGTGAGCTATCTATTAAAGTGTTTTAATTTGTGTTACGCAGTAATGGAAGACAACGGATATTATTTTAAAGGTCAGGTGAAAATATACTTTGATGTATCAATAGTTGATCTAGAGTATCGAATACTCCTCAATTTAGTAGCGATAATAGATAAATGAATGTTTGAATCCAGAAAAGTGTTAAATAAAATTCATAAAGTCGAATATCTCAATTTCAGGCTTACTAAAGCCCACACCACCGCCAATGCCGCCTCCATTACCACCGAAGATGCCGCCTCCACCCGAGTTCAAAAAGGATCCGTTGGATCCAACAAGGTTGAAAAAAATCGAACAACTTCGTAGTAGGCCCAGAAGAAGGCCAGATTGGAGTGATATGATGAAGGAAGTAGAGCAAGGCAAGAAATTGAAACATGTTGTTTGTAACGACAGGTACGTCATATATATATATTATATTTAGCCCATTGGCTCATTATATTAACTTCGCTTCACCTTCGCTTTCTGTTCTACCACGTTTAACTAGTTCAACCGAAAAGTAAGGCATTTATTTCCTGTGTAATCTGTTAGTTCCCAGCTTAAGTCCTATAGCTATCTAAATATTAGACAATAGTTTTGAGATATCTTTTATTTTTTCAGATCGAGTCCAATTATAGCAAAATCAACGGTTGTGAAAAATAAGGATCAATTTATCTTTGAATCTGAAAAACCCAACTCGCATAATGAGCTTCTGAGAGAAATTTCAAAGGGTGTCAAATTAAAGAAGGCAAAATGTAACGATAGAAGTAAACCTAATTTAGAGGGTTTGAGGAAGTTCAGAAGGCAAATGACAATTGAAGAACAAGTGCAGAAATCAATGTCTCAAGCCAACCTAGCTGCATCTCCTTCTGGAGTATCAGTAGCTGAGGTATGTTTCTTAGAATTAAAAAAGGTCCCTCATTTCACTATATTAATTTATAAATTATTTATATACTATTACACAGGTCCCTGCACCAGAAGAAGACGAAATCGATGAGATGGATGACATCGATAAAGTTAGAGACGATCTGCAATCTACTAAGCAGCTTTTAGCTATCGAATTAAGGTAATTAATCATGACAATTCAAAACATTTTCTACAACTTATATACAATGTTTTTTTAAACTTAATATTTCTGTGCGTTTCAACAGAAATAAAGAAGCTCAGGAGAGAGAAAACAAGCGCTTACTGACAAGAATTCAGAACTTAGAAGCAGAATTAGCTAGAGAACGAGCTATTATTAAACAGGAACAACACAAAACAGTAATATCCGTTACCGATGCGTATGATGAAAGGTTAGTGAATAATCTAAAAATGGAAGTGGAGAAGGCGAAGGAAACGGCAGATAATCTAGAAAAGAAATATTTAGTAGCAGCTGAGGAAAGAGATGATGCTTTAACAGAGGTAGAAGAACTTAAAAGAAAAAACGCGGAACTAGAAAAGAAATTAGAACAAGCTATGTCGGTAAGTTAATTTATTATTCATTAAATGTTCTATATTCCCGTACCTACTATAAACATAAACGCTCCCCATTCTTAGCCTATCATGAAAACCAAACTCCAGCCAATAAATGGCATACCGGCATGATAACAGTAAAGAGCACGTCTATAACTACGTTCGCTTAATGCAAATTAACTTCTAAAAAACCGCTTTTGCTTGCTAAATTGCAGAATAAGCTAGAAGAACTTTACTCATCAGAAGAGCCGTTGTCTTTCTATCAAAAAAGACAACTTGATTTTGAAAAACAGTGCAGGTTATTGAACATTGATATAAACTCCCCAGAAGCACAGGATTTAAAAAGAAACGCTAATGACGCTAACAATAATAACGCTGCTTTTACTAATTATAATGAAGATGACGAGGTAAATGCATTTTTCAATATTTGCAAATAAGGCAAATACAAAGTAAAGCGAGCAGCTTTCGCATAAAATCTTTTCTAATAATTGATTGCTTTTTCGTTATTAAATGTTTTGTGAGTACCTACATTATACAAATGCATGATAAAACCGGTCTAATCGCATGTATTTGTGAGGTATTCGCCTCGACGGAATATCATGATGAAGGTAGTCCCAAAAAATACACGCGAGTGCCGCAATATCAAATGAATTGGTTAAGTGTATAAAAAAAAGATCTAATCTCAGTTCAGAGATATTATTAATTAAAATATAACATTGTATATTCCAGGGAATCATGCCCACAAGTGTTGGATCAAGACGATCCAGTCACGCTATCAAATCACAGCTATCTGTTACTAAAGATGATAGTTTTGAGGAAGAAGAAGAATCTGAGGAAGAAGAAGTAAGATCAATTTTATTTTTAAATATTTGTAATAAGTAAAGAGAAAGAGAATGTATACATAAAGCCATATAACTAATTCAGAGAAAGATCAAGCATGGAATACAACGACTTTAATAAGAATTATTTAATTGTTATAAAAAACGCCCTAATTGTAAATCGGTTTCGATATTGTAGCTATCTTCGAACTATGTATATTCGAATATCGTACGTAATATATTTATATATTTTGATACTTATTTTAAAATACATATTAAAATAAAATGAGTAAATCCATGGTAGTATAAATACATAATGTTAATTAAAATTGTATGAATATAAATAATTTTAATTAAATAAAAATGCAAAAAAATTACAGGAAGAGACTGAAGAGAAGAAACAGAAGCGATTGGAGAAAGAAATTCGAAATACGAGGAACAAGATAAGACATCTGAAGGAGAAACAAGATAATATGAAAAGAGAGCGTATGGGATATAAAATGGCCCTTAAAAATCAACAAGCTGCACTCAAGTATAGAATTTTTTACATTTACCTGTACTAAACTTACCTCCTGAACAAATAGTACCCTGAACTATAAATATACTTTTTTCATTATAATAATTTTTTCTTAACACGACACCATAAAAAAACTTACATAATTTACAAAATTCTACTAATTCCTTTCAGACACGCAAAGAAAAAATACAAGGAATTAAAACGTGAAGTTGATAAAATGGCAGCTATGATGAAGGAGGTCGGATCAGAAGAAGAAGATGACGAGGAGGAAGAGGAAGAAGAAGATTCTGAAGAAAAGAAGAGCGAAACAGAAGAAGAAGAATCTGAAACAGAAACAGAACAAGACACAGAAAGTGAAACTGAGAGTGAAAGTGAACCAGAGGTAAGTGTTATTTGTATAGCAATCTGTTAAATGAAAAAGGATATAATATTACCATAGAGTTACGAGTAAGCATTATAACCCATGTCAATCAAGTTTAAATAACTCAAACGTAATGCAATTCATGTTCTGGGTGCATAAGGGTGTATAGTTCCAGTATAAAAACAACAGTAGGTAAAACCAACTAAGATCAAAAATTTAAAATATTAAAAACAGCTCGAATCTGATGCGAGAGAAAATCAACAAATTTGCGATAATTAACGAAAAACTGATTCTCATTATTACTTATTTTCTTTCTTTAAAGGATGCTCCACTGTCAGCCAAGAAGGATAATCTCACGAAGAGACTAAAACGCCATGAAACGAGAGTAAATGCGTTGAAGAAAGGTAACGCACTGCTCATGGCCAACGTCGATCGACTGAAAGACGACGTGCTCAAACAGAGAGAAGAATCTATGACACTTCAGAAGGAATTAGACTCCTTGATCGATGATCTCGAATAATTTCTTAATTATCAAAAACAATGACGATACAGCTACAATTTATACGAATGAGATTCTAGATTTTTGTTCCAGACATTAATTACGTAATATGCTTACGCTTAATATATAGCCGCGTTTGAAGTTCACAGATATAAACATATTATATTCGCAAAAGTAGATAACATAAAATACTGTAGAAGTCACGGTGCCGCTGACTGAGTCTTAATATATTCAAAAGGTTTCCAACTAAGGTGTCCTTTATAAATACAGTATTTAATTAACAAAATTTTGTGTTACCTGAATCTAGATTTTTAATCCAGGTTGGCACAGTCGAGCGGCAAATTCAAATATTTTTGGTTCATTCGGCGGAAACAAGACAGACTACGGCTATTCTACCCTGATCATTTTAATTTATGTCGATTGCATACTGGATAACTATGCGTTTTGTATTTATGTTTGATGGTATATTGTCGTTTCCTAAAGTAGTAGATAATAAAATAATTTAGCCAACGTACCGGCCGAATAGGTACCTAAGATTTTTGAATTATCCACCTATCATTTAGCAAGTTGATTGTGTCGCTGAATAATTTTATTTTAAGTAAAGATAGATATAAGACTAAAATTCGAATCATTGGCTTACATTGTACCTACGCTAAAATTTCTAATTTAACTCAACTCGCAACTCACAACTATCTATCTACACTTCTACCTCTGATTTTCAAATTAGTCATAGGACCAACATCCAAAATCCATACCCATCAGTGTACAGTTATTACATAATGTACAATTAAGTATTTTTCTTATAAGTATATATATAATATTGTCTACGACAACCGAGCCTAGTCTCGTTCGTTAGGAAGTTCGGTAGTCTTTGTATTTTGCTTCTAATGACAAAAGATAATTATAAGGTTTTGGATAACATTATCTTTATGAAAGTAAAAAGTAAATAAAGGTGAAAGTCCACTACATAATAATTATTAAATCTTAAGTCGCACTACAATGTACAAATATTGCAATAATTACCATTTTGTAACCTGCCTTAATTATTGCATTGCATCGCGCATCGTACTAAACTCAAATATAAAAAATATTATTCATAAATAATTTACAATAATAATATTATAATATTATTATGTATAGATTGGGTTATGTTTTTAATCTGTATCAATAAAATAAATGTCAAATGATGTGTAGATTTTTAATTTTTATGCCAGCATTTCTGTTTTAAAACGTGTAGGTAGCCTATACCTACATAGGTACTAATTTTTTAAGTTTTTTCAAACATGTGACCGTATTGTGGCTCTTAGATAAAATACAGAAGTTGTAGTGAACTAACATATTATTATCTATAAGTAGCTATTAGAAAGTTAAAAAAAAAATGTATGTACTTATTACAAATGATAATATTAAATAGGTACCTAATAAAGCAGCTGAATCATACGCACCTACCAAAGCATTCAATAAATTAATATCCTCAAGCACGATCATACTTCTATTTAATCCAAGAAAACTTTTAATTTCATATACCTATTTAAATATAAGTCGACACTAATAACTGTTACAGCCACTACCATATAATTTATATAACGATAAAGCACAATAAAAAACGTTTACACGGTTCAATTTGTTTTATATACCTCCTACCAAGTTTCTACCGATAGCCTCCTAATTACTACACTAGAATAAAAATTAAACTAAAACTAAACATATAAATCCTTATATTCAGAACTTCATAACTTTCAGTATGTGGTTCCGTGGTGTAGTGGTTATCACATCTGCTTTACACGCAGAAGGCCGCCAGTTCGATCCTGGCCGGAATCAAAACGTTTTCAAATGGCTTGCTATCATTTTTTAATAACGCATTTTGTTTTATAACCTTTTTTGTCATAATAAAATAATAAGTACATAGGTAATATTATTATATTTTTCCTTTTCCAATCTGTACTTACTTGCTCATGTTAAAAATAAAGACATTTCTCCGAACAACCGTAAATATTTTCGACATTTTTGTTTTTATTATATACCTACCAAAATAATATGTAACCAAGAGGATATTATTATAAATTAGCTACCTAACATTTTAATTTTCTTTATTATGTTCCATTTCATTTAGTTATTTAGATATTTTCTTTATTTTTATAATAAAAATTTGACGTACATTAATAATATTATTATTACCATGGACCTAAAAAAAGGAACCGACTCAATGTCGTAGTAGGACACAATAAAGCACAACATTAGTCATTGTATCTTTGCATAGCCTGTATAAGAAATCTAAAGATTAAGCAGTCTGTGAAGCGCGAACAGTGTCACTCACTGTGCCACTGTCAGTGTCAGTGGTGCCCAGCGATTTATCGCCATTTAGGCTACCCCGAAGGGTGTCGGAGCGACAAGAAATTACGATTGGCGACCAGTCGCCGTTTAGGCTATCTCAGAAAAAAAATTGGCGACTTTAGGCTTGGTTAAGTTTTTGGCAGAAAACCCTAGGAAAAAAATTTTTTTGGACCAAAAAATGCTTGAAATGAAAAATCTGAACTCAAAAATCGATTTAAAAGCAGGGCAAGCAGATAGCCAATTAGGCTAGATGACTAATAATTTAGGCGATTTTAGGCTACTTTTCGTGAAAAAAAAATTGGGCGACTTGGACCGGGATTCTTCTAGCAACACTGGTCAGTGTCTTATGTCTTAGTTTGTGCAGGAGTTTAGTATTCTGTGGTTTGTGCGTGTGTGCTCTGTCGCTTATCTCATTTATCCTTTACTAGCTAAATTATTCAAATTATTCAATCAAAAACGGTCGCTTTAGTTCAATAGTGTTTTTTATAATTATTTAAACTTATTTGTAAATAAAGTGCTCCAACAATAAGTGAGTATGCCGTCGATAGACGTTGAAAATACACAAGTGACGGTGAAGCCGAACCCAAGGAATAACCCTGTCATGTTTAAAATATTTCAAAATGTTCAATTCAATATTGTTCAACATAAGAAATATATAAAGGAAATGATTAAATTATACAAAAAGGTAGGTTAAGTCCCAGAATTAATCGAACTTGAATATTATTTTAATTATATTTATTACATTACATTTGTATGATTATCCCTTTATTATTTCTTAGTATATATGTTTTACTAAAGATGCATTTTTTAAGTATATTTAATTTAGGTTAATATGATAGTACTTTTATTTTATCAGATTTTTGGACCTTTTACATAATTAGTTAAAAAAGCTTGTTTTATAGAATTTGTATACTGATGTCAATACATAAAATCTTTTCTTTTGTTGTGTTCTATTGTAAACTGCCTGCTTTACATTGTTCGTTGCTGTGGTGATGAAATCAAGATCTCAGATATATATCTCAGATATATCAGATAATAAGATATCAATTTCATTCATTTGATTTACCAAAAAAACACAACTAAGCTCGGTCATCTGGGTACTATTATTTATACATGATGTACCTATATTGCTTCAGCTCAGTGAAGAAGAATTCAGAGAGAGCTTCAAGAATGCCCTCCTGTATCTTTTCACGTTTGGAGACACCAGTGCCAATGTGGACCGTGTTGTGCAGTTCGTGGCCTCATTCTGCACTTCCCTGGATGACGAGGAAGAGTTTCTTATGTTCATTTTCAATATTATTTTTGAGGTAATAGGAATAAGTTTTCTTTAATTTATTAACAAAATTATATTGAACAAGTCCAAAAGTACAAACTTAAAGATGAAAAATTTGGCTTTTTTCAAAATAATGTTGTGCCTTATTTCTTAATATATTAATCTTGTGTAATGAAAAAGAAACTCACACAATGTTTTAAGAACAGAAAGACAGGTTTTTTTTTCACCTTAGTCAAAACGGCAACAATAATAAAAAAAATAATTGTGTGTTAATTTAATTGATTATAATAATTTTATTATTTGCTTTTTAGTGTCAATGTGTATCTGGTCAATCAGTAAGGTACAGAGCAAGCCAGCTCCTGGCTACAGTGTTGTCTGCTCTTGGTAACGATGCGTCCCTAGATGATGACCTATGCGATAAACTTCTAGAGTCACAGGTACACCTTTTATACTTACTATATACACATATAACTTTTGCTATTACTTTGCTTAATCACTAACTACTGTCTCCAAGCCAAAGAAATATTACAAAACAACTACATGCATATAAAGGAGTATCAACTTATGCTAATAGTCTTCAACATGAAATTTGGTTTTAGTATGGTATGGTATTAAGAAAATTTGTTAAGTAAAAATATCTTTAAATTTAAATATAATTTTTTTTACAACCTTCCTTTAGATTGTCTGATTTTATCTGTACTAGAAGGTCCAGTTTTTCAACATTTCTTTCAAATTTCTCAATATAATTCTATTTTTTTTATGTATGTATGTTAAGAATAATTATGTTTGCTCAATAGAGAATATTAATTTGTATTGTAATATTGTCCTTCTTTACATGAATAAATAATATTTGAGAATTTATTGTCAATGGTTTCAACATTACTTCTAATAAAACAGATGCAACGTCTTCAAGACACCCGTGGTGCAGTCCGATGTCGAGGCGCTTTAGCACTCCAGCGATTGCAAAATCCGGATGAGCCTGATGACGATGTTACCAGAGCTTATCGCTTTCATATGAGCTGTGATCCTAGTTCATCCGTAAGACGGTAAGTTGTCTTGAAGTGAATTTTACAGTTTATCATTTTACGTCTATATGCATCTTTTACCTTCAACCCTTTTTATGTCCCACTGCTGGGCATGGGTATCTCCCCACAACCATGGTAGGCCTGGAGCATACTCCACTACATTGCTCTAATGCGGATTGGTGGAGATACATGTTAGTAGCCAATGAACTATGTTATATGTTGTCAAAGCCCCGAAAGGGCCTCCAAAAGGATTTAACGTATCGATAACAACCAGGACCGACTGCTTAACTTGCCTTCCGAAGCACGGAATTTGCCACCCACCGGAGTACCACGCCCGAGGTTGCTTAACAGTGTGATCGCTTTCGATCAACACTACCAGCGGGGCTATGCGCGCTTCACTATGCATCTTTAAACCCCTCAAAGTACCTATATCAGCTATTTTTGCATTTATTACAGCGCTGTCTTGATGTCAATCGCGAAATGCACAGTGAATGTACCATTCGTTCTTGAAAGGCTCTGTGACGTGGACGAGGCGGTGCGGCGGGCGGCATTTCTGTACATATCCGCTATCACTGTCACTCAGTTACGAGTTAGACAAAGGGTGTTAACATTAAAGGTAAGTAGTTAGTACGATCTGGAGAAGAATTAATCTAGAAATTGTATGGGGGGGGGATTGTATTGTTTGAATGTAGGAGGGAGTTTGCGTACATATTTTATTTACATACTTCAGGATTGGTCCCATTTTAATTTGATTCACATTTGATCATGTAATGCATGAGAAGTATCATCAAACTCTTAAATTGGTCTAAGAATGTGTTCGACAAATCGATGAATAACTGAAAAGCATATTAACTGCTTTCAATGATGCCCTTTGTTTTGAAGAGAGATGCTTCAGGGGAACTTGCAGCTTCATATTTGCAGTGCAAGTGACATTGATTAGTTTATAAAGGACTATCTATATATCTTTGTTCTTCCATTCGGAATTTTTGTTTGGACTTCCAGGTGGGTTTAACAGAACGTAGTCCACGTGTGAAACGTGTAGTCGAGGAAATCCTCATTCCGAACTGGCTTAGCACATTCCAAGGGAATATTATAAATTTACTTAAGGCCATAAGATTGGACAATGCGCAGGATGCTAAGGATTCGCAGTATGTTGCTGGAAAATTACTGGAATCTTTGTTTAAGTAAGTTGATCCAACACAAAACATCCTTTTCGTAGTCCCATAATAAGGGAGTCAATTATTTTCGACTTAAAATTACATATTATAATAACAGAAGTAGATCTATCAACTAATAGATAATTTTTTTATTTCATACCATTATATTAAGTATTATTAGTAAACAGTAATGAAACTGAACAAGGATACAAAAGGTGGTCTTATTGCTATAATTGTGATAGAAATAGCTTTTGGGGGTGGGAGAAAAAAAAATGAGGAATGGCAGTGCATTTTAAAATTTGTTGACTATTTAATCAGACGTCTCCCAATCTCCGAGCTGCTAGAATGGCTGCCGATCGACAAGTCATTGCGCTTGATATCAGCTGAGAAGATGAACAAAGAAACCGCCTGGTACTGGCGCCATCTAGCGGAGCATTTGCAAAAGATTGACGACGATGAAACTCTGGAGTCAGTTCTACCGGATTTAGTGGTGCTTATTGGGTACATTCGAGCGTAAGTAACATGTAAATAATAAGTAATTCTTATTTTTAATAACAAACAAACAAACAATAATTTATTTGCACGAGGTACATTACATACAAGATTTTAAGTTATATAATTTTAGTCTCTCTATACTCCACCACCAACTGTATGCAAAAATAATATAATTTTAGGTTTAAGTTATACAAAATGTTATTACACTTATTGTTAAAACTGTTATACATTCATATTTGCATAATAATAATAATATGTAAAGTAAAATGAATTTGGTGAAACCTAGCCAGCGGGGTTAAGTAAATATTATCAATAACTAGCTGACCCGGCGTATTTCGTACCGCCTCAAAATCAATAAATTATACATACGAGTATAAACCTTCCCCTTGAATCACTCTATCTATTTAAAAAAAACTGGATAAAAATCCGTTGTGTAGTTTTAAAGATCTAAGCATACATACATACAGACATAGGGATAGACGCGGGAAACGACTTTGCTTTATACTATGCAGTGATAATCAATAATAAAGCATTGGATTTCATTATTATTCTACTAAACCATTCTTCGTTTAATAGTATTGTGGAATCCCCCTGCCCCTCCGAGACCGAGGATCCTGCCGGCTTCAGCACTCGTCAGTACGTGCTGCACGAACTGGGCTGCATGTTGAAGGTTTACGATGCAACCGACCCCACCGGACGTACTGCTTTGCAGACTCTTATCACTGACACTCTTACTGGTGAGATATAGAATCCTAAGTATATAAGTTTGTTGGTCAACCGAGCGAAAATGGTTGAATCTATATTTTGAGTATAATTTCCTGGTGCTCCATAAAACGGGTTAGGACTAGGAAAGTCCAAACCAGTCGCCTATCCCTAAATATATAACCTCTTTTGTTAATTATATTTCATCAGAAGTTATTAATGTTATTGTAAAATCTGGTATTAATTTAGCTTAGTACCCCATCTTAGTAATAAAGTTTATTCCTAATAATAATTAAGAAGGTTTAGTTTGCTAACTATCGCTTTAATTTTGTGTACACTGTTCCACAATTGTGGTTTAACTTTTCAATTTAGCTAAGTTTTCTTTTTAACAAAAGCTTGTCATTATTAAAAGGTGATTACGGGCCGCTAAGCGCGGATGTGATCCGAGCGTTTGTGTCAGCTCTCGAATTGGTGGTGAGCGAGTTGTCGCCGCGTATGGAAGTGGTGAGGGGCGTGGTCTCCGCGCTTCGGGACCCACCCGAAGTAGAACCGCCACCGCCGGTGCCTCCTGTCGACTGCACTGAAGTTAAACTACAGGTATGATCATCAATTACTTGGTAGAACTTGTACAGTTCGCCCGTGGTGGTGCCATGTGAATAATACCGAGTTATCCTTACAAGTACGTATTATAAGTATGTACATCATAAAAGTTTATTACTTCATTGTTCTAGCGAGCGCGTCTCCGTGTATCTCTAAACGTTGCAATAGAGGCACAAGAAGAAGCCGTGAGAGAACAAAACTATGCACTTGCCTCGGAATGTAAAGCCAAAGTAAGTAAATGGGTCTTCTTAAATTATTTTGTTGTGATTTAAACCTTGTGATCCATGCTACAAGGTTCAAATTACAATAAAGAAACATGCAAATTATTTTCATTTAAAAGTGTTTTGTATAACTTTAGAAATGCTTTGTGTTTGAAATTATATTTTATTTGCAACATAAATAAAATTTATTCTAATGATATTTTAATACAACATAATTATGATAGTGACTTTAATACAGTACATCTTTAACTCATATGGCACGATTCAACAATCAAAAAATGTAGTGATACTAATATTTAAATTTTATTATTTAAGGTAGAAGACATACAAAAGAAACTAGAAGATCTAAACATCCAGCCAGCACCCCCACCGCAACCTTTGCCTGTAAGTATACAATTTTTTTTTTACTTTAAAAAGAGTTTGTAGTCTCAAGACCTGGTCTGAAAGGCTAATCAAAATATTATTTAACTAACACGTAATTATGTTATCTAAGCGAAGCAATTTTGGGTCCGGTCCTACATTCTATCTGTCTATAATATTTTGTAATTAGTTCTTAAAATAACACTAATATGTATTATACTTTTAATAATATAATAATAAAGAAGTGTAGCTTTTTTTTTTAATTTACAGACTATCAAAGAAAGGGTAACGGACGCGACAACCCTAAGAAAATGTTTAACGGTACTCAACTGTGCTTTAGACACGCCGCAGCTGAAGACCATTACGCCCATGTTGCAAATGATATTTAGTGAATTGGAGGTAAATTTAACAATACTAGCACTCTCACTTTTCCATATAATTTAATAATAAAGTTAGTTTGTTCAGCCATTCCACTCCTTTCCACTTCAATAGAGAGGAGAGAGAGAGAGAGATCTCCGGAATAGAGAGAGAGAGAAAAAAAAATGGATAATTTCTTAATAGGTCGTAATTTCAGTGACTACTGAGTGTAGACTATTCGTCACAATGTGTCTTTTTTTTTTTTTTTTAAGTTTTTGTATTACAGGCTGATATATTTCAAAATCCTGAAATATTAGATACAGCGCTGGAGACAGTGGCGTTGTATGGAATGCTCGATAAAAGCTTCGCCCGGGAAAATAAAACGTTCTTTTTTGTTAACGTAAGTACTAAGTTTTTTTTTGTTTTGTGTAATAAAGTCTAAATCAATAAAAGCTTTAATTTTTTTTTTATTGTGGAATATAAGCCAGTAAGTTAGAGCAAGCTCTCTACCATGAGATGAACAGTATATATAGTAGATAAATTACATATCATAATTCTAACAAATTGAATAAGCTTTTGTTTCTTGGATATCTTATTGCAGTTGATAGACACAGCAAACGAACCAATAGTGACGACGGTTCTCAAGTGCATCATAGATTTGCTGTGCGTGCATGGTGCAAGGGTATTTGAGGATGACGATGCCACACAAGATACCAACGAATCTAAGGCAAGCTCTAAGAAGAAACGTTCTACCCAACACACTGTCGACTTAGCCGATGCAGATGGTAAGGTTTCATTTCAATTATTTCTAAGACATAATAACTGCATGCGTTCGGATGACGTTATTTTTTATTTTTGAGGTACTTTAATTTGGCGCGTTAAAATGTACGATTAACGCAATAAATAAATAGTATTATTAAATTTTAGTATTATATTTTTGTATATGAGATATTAGTCTCCAAAATATAAAAAATAATTTTTGGATATCTCTAGTGTACTTTAAAATTCTACATTTATACCATTGTATGTATAACAATGCAATACTTATCTGCGGCCATTATCTTTTGGCATATTAAGTTTTTCTATTTTATTGGTATTTAAAAACTTATAAAAAAAATTTCAGGAACTTTATCAGAATCAGTAATATCTTTATCACCTGCCCACAGCACAGTTATCGAATTACTGTTGAAAATAATGGATAGTGCGGTAAGTTCATAGCTTTTATTTGTCTCTCTAATACTATACACTAATGCTATATTTTTAGGAGCTTTAAAAAAAGTTTAAATTAATGACTTATGGTTTGTACAATAAAATTCTAGTTTAGTGTTTGTCTACCCAGTATTATATTTAACGTTGGCAACATTTTATGCGGGCTATCGTCCTTAAGAGTTTTCCACTATGAAGGTGTTGGGTGACTATTGTCTATAGCAGATTTTTTTATTAATATTTACGAGTAACAAACGAGCATGCTGGCCGTCTGATGTTAAGTAGTCACTGCAACCATGGTCATCCGTTGCCAACATCAAATAGGAGAGAAGTCCTACCTAAGATCATGCGTTGAGGCGTTGCTACTCACGAGGCCTGAGATGGTCGCCTCAAATATAGTATGTGTGTGTGTGTGTTTGTTTGTAGATAAAAGTATTACAACCACTGAATACTAATATTTATATAATCATGTTTGTGTTGCAGTGTGTGCCGTACAGATTAATTATAGTGGAAGGTCTGTGTCGTCTTCTCCATCTCGGCCACCTGGAATCGCCGTCTATATTGAGTAGGCTTCTTCTTCTATGGTTCAATCCAGCTACAGGTGAGAACAATGTTTGCAATATTCACAATGAGTATTAGTTTTTAACCGACTTCAAAAAAAAGGAGCAGATTCTCAATTCGACCTCATACCTCATAACTTTCGACTGGGTGAACGGATTTGGATGATTTTTTTTGAAAGCTGATACTTTCCGTTTGGTCCAGTTCTGACAATGGCATCCATGAGAAAATCATATAAGTCTTAAATTTCAGTATGTGCGCGACAACTATGAAGACGGTTTTTTTCGTAACGAACGCGATTTTAATTATAACTATTATGCCATATTTTATCGAATATTTGATCTTAATATAGTTTATTTTTGTGCAGTGGACGAGGATATGCTTCGACAAACTATCGGCGTGTTCTTTCAAACGTTCCCCGTAAGTGTTGAGGGTGCTCAAGAACAAATACAGGTAAGCTAAATTTTATTTAAAAAAATCTTAATTATGATTTTACATCTCTCTCAGAATAAGGAAAAGTAATTTGTAGGAGATCTGGTTTACAAAGCCCCAGTCTGTATTTTGGCATACCAGGATTTCCCTTATTTTTCCGATTATATGTTTGGAAGTTGCCACCGTTACTTCCGTACTAAAAGAATGTAGGGGCATTTCCTGTCATTTTATCTCTCTTATAAGTTCTGTGTTAAAAAGGTTTACAGGCATATGACCAGTAAAAACAAGTTATTTGTACAGAAAGCAACTTTGCCAACTCTACGAGCGCTGGCGAACGCGCCAACGAGCTCACCGCTCGCTGAAATCGACCAGGAAGCTGTCGTGCGTTTCATAGTTTCTCTCACGCGTGTAAATTATGAGGTAACATAATTTTATTCATTAAATATCTATAATTAGTTTGCTCATTATCTATTAGTTAATTTAAAGTCGAGTAACTCATAATCGTATAAATGTAAGTTTATGTATGTATCTAATTACACTTTTCTTAAGTACTTACTCCTTCTCCAAAGTACTTACTACCCAACTTTCTTAAATTATTCAACTTCTTACGTCAGTTGGTTATTTGGAAGAAATCGCCATTTGACGATAAGAGCGCTGACTGTATTGTCCTTTTTGTGTCTTGCTTTTATATGAAATGGAAATATATTATTTCCACACATTAACCACCACATTACACTACAACTATAGTAAGAACTATCTAAAATGTGAAAACTCTTATACAATTGAATGCATTCCAGTTGATAGATAGCCAGGGAGCAATGGCGATGGTCCTCTGCAGCTACCTAGTACGAAGACCGACGGCACCGGAGACGGGGCTGGCTTGCCGCATGCTGGCGCTCCTGTCGCCGCCCAGGGACGCTCACCAAGCTCACAGTCTCGTCACCATGCTGAGAGATTTGTGTCTGGTAAATTATTTATTTACATTTTATTATTAGCCTACTCTCTACCTTGTAGCCTTCAAAGGGCTAGGCTTAAAGCCTAGTCGCGTTTTCCATCAGTCAACTCTTGGTGATGGTGAAATGTTGTGGTAGACAAAACATAAATAGTAATAAGTATTATATATATTGTGAAGGAGGGCAATGACCCTGCTTCGCTATAAACAAATCATCAGGTCTCCTACCAGCCTACCTTAGTCAAAATGGTGACTTTCATTAAGTGTATGTAAATACCTTATAATGAATGAAAACAATTTGGAATTTTGAATTTTAAAATATAATTCAATTATATTATTGCAGAAACTGCCAGACAAACAGTCGTGCCGGAATTTGACACGGTACCTTAGCGCATTGGAGGCATTGGAGCGAACTAGTCTTAACAAAATGTCAAACACAGGTAAAATATACACAAGAATTAGTATACAATAAAATTCCTAAGCAAATAAGTGCAATGAAGGATACCAGTCCTTACTATACTATTGCATACTAGTGCGTAAATACAAATTCATTCATACAAGAATTTAGAACTAGCTAATAATTTATTATTTTTATTATTTCCAGGCGTTACCGATGGAACGATGAACTGTGAGGAGTCTATTGCGACTATCGGGAGATCCACGCTGTCCTTACGTGAGTCAAGTTAATAAATTAATAAATAAAAACATTTTTATTTATCATTTTGTATACACTCGATGAAACAAATAACACAGTACATCGTCTTAAGGCGCCCTTTCAATACCTTCTTATATTTAGCGTAAATGTGTATAATAAAATAATTAATTTCTATAGCTCCTTAAGCACGTTACGCCGTATAGAGCATTCTGATATAATCGGCGTATTTAAAGTTCATGTGTAGAAGGCGAGTACAATAACGCTTCATATTCAGCCCTACACTAGGATTCCTTGTGTCGTGGGTACCATGGACCCACAAAAACACTCAGACCGAGACATACATTTAAATTTCCGTCCCGCCGAGAATCAAACCTAGGACTTCTTGAAAGACGGACCGGCATGATACACCTTAAAATAAATATGAAAAATGAATGTTAATTATAAAATGTATTTACAGTGTGTGTTAAAATTACATTAAACTAAAATTAAAGTGTAGTAAGCTCTTAAAAATATATTATTAAATATAAATAAAATATAAATTTTCCAGCCAAACCAATAGCACGCAGCACCCACGTGGTAGTGAACGAAACTGTCGAAGAAGAGGCCGAAATTGACGAGACCTCGCCCAATGACGTCATATCTAGAATATCCGAAGGTAAGTGTAGTTACGACTATTGCGAGAGACAAAAAGATTTAATCAAATAATAAAAAAATTACATAGTCATTATTAAATTTATTTTTCATCCTTATTGTCTCTCTTTCTATCATGTCTTAAGATTGTCTAGAACAATTTGCTATCAAGCAATTAGACCGTCTTTTGATCACTGCTGTCTAATTTTATTCAATTCCATGATTTATTTTTTACTTGTATGTTGTAGAGAGTTAATAAATTGAAAGAGAATAATTAAATTGGCTTTTTACAAAGTGTAGTTAGTCACTTTTTATATTAATTAAAGTTGAGAAAATTATCATTTGTTTTTATAGAACTACCACAAGCCGAATCTACTCAAGAATCGGAGAACTTAAAATTAAAAGCTCAAGATCAGTCTCAAGTAAAGTCTAGCAACTCAGACTCTGCCCCCGCTGAGTTATCCGACTCTCCGTCCGACAGCAGCGGCGTGTCGCCGGTTAAAAAGGCGAAAGTCACTAGAGGTATTTACTATATTTATCCATTCATCCTGAGATTATACTACATATTAATATTTAGACTATACACTGATATATCCTTAATGTGATCGATATCTTATGGTTATGATAATAAACTTTATGATGACGTCACAGGCACACAGAGTTACTTTCGCATTTATAATATTAGAAGAAATTAATGAGAAGGTGGTAATAAATTAATTGTAAAGTTTCTATACTATATTCTATAGTCCTTACCTTTTATTTTTCAATTGGTAAAAAACGTAATAATATTTTAATGAGGACGAAAATGTTTACAGGCAAAAAGAAGCTGTCACTCAACAGAAAGAAGTCTGTTACGACCGCAGATGCTGGCACGACCAAAGATAAAACAGATAAAGATAAGACTGAAGGGAATGATAAAGGAATCAAGAGGAGTCGATCGCAACGCTCTTTGGATGATGTTGATAGAGGTGAGACTTCATTTACTTCAAACGTAAATATACATTTTTGGTATTAAAGAGGTAAATTATAACCTCCGAGCATGCAGGTGTCACAGTGACGTTGTAAAATCCGTTAATTTTTAATCTAATTGGCCAGTTTGCAAACTGTCAAAAATTGTGAAGTGTAATTAAAATATTGTTTTCTGAAAAGCGTAGCCTATTCAAGAAACATAAAAAATATGATTGTTCCAACCAACCAACCAACCATACAATTCGTTCTTTACTAACGCGATAAGCATACCTGCAATGTTAGGAAAATTTGAAACAATGATTAAATATCTGCGTATTTTATCATTTCACAGCGAAAGCCCAAGCATCAAAGTCGAAGAATCCATCGCTGCCCTCCCAACCGTCCCAAGCAAAACCGTCTCCGCCACAAGACCTAGATGTATCTAATGTAACCGTGCGCAAGTCTAGAGGTCTGCAGTCTAGTTCTAGCACGGACTCTAATGGATCTGGTAAAAGTAAGCCTAAGAAGAAAGAAACAGAGAAGAAAACCACAGAGAAGAAAGCCACAAAATCTAAAGGAAAGAAAGGTAAAGGTAGACGACTCTTGTTTTTACTAATGATTGATATTGGTTATAATATTGTTTTTATAACTGAATTTTTATATTTTAGTAGCGGCTCCACGTGTGACTCGCTCGTCGCAAAGTTCTCGAAGCAGTGCGGACAGTGCGTACAACCCATTCGACGCATCCACCGACGAAACTCAATTACACACCATTGTTTACGAGAAGGACTTTGTAAGTTGTTTGTTTACTTATCTTTTTTCTTTGACATAACACCGAGAACGATATAATGGGGTATTTGACAAGCAAGTCAAATGACCTACTTTTATTGATCCGTCAAATTTTTTTTACGATACAAAGAAAATAATATAATTTATTAAACTATATGATCAAATTAAAATTTTATGTATGTAGTTTATTGGGATTAGTTGTGAGAAGTGTCAAATAACCCATTGGTATGTTGACTTCCCTATTTTGGTTATGAAATATAATTGTTACAACATTTCGGTGTCGGGCCGTATGAGTTAAAATCGTCTAAATATTTTCATAGAATTATGATATTGTTGCCGGTGTTGGTTCTGGCGTCGTTCAATGAAGTATGGCCCTATGCCGTTTGCTTCGAAAGTTCCCATTTGAGGAGGTATTATATTACGAAGCGGCTACACCACCACGACGTCGTGCAGCCACGAATCCTTTTAAATTATCACAATACGAGTTTTACAAGAACAAAGCACATGGGGCACAGCTAATAATAATAATCTATTTCATTTTCATTAAAGTTAAATTGCGAGTAAATAATGTTTTATATTATATTGGTTTTAGGAACAGGATGTGTTGAACGACTCCAGCGAGTTGGCCGATACTAAGGAAGTATCGAAAGAAAATGTCACTATTCCCGAAACACCGGATGCTAGTGAAGAGTAAGTTATAAAGATTACGCCAATAATTATTTTTTGTTGATGCTATCAAAATATTCTAAATATAGGTAGGTAGGTAAATGAATTTGGAAATATAATTTTTATGAATTAAATTCTCTAAGAAATGCCTTAAAAAGCCTATGTCAATCCACATCAGACTATCAATAATAATATTTCTGAATTACTAGTGAGCTGTGTCCGCATCCTTATGGATAATATGGTAATTTTATAACATTATAAAATTATAGCAATGACCTCTCTTTTAGGTCGGAACCTGAACCGGAACCAGCTCCTCAGAAAGGGAAGGGTCGTAAAGGGAAAAAATAATCGAATAGATTTTAATACAATAAATAACTTTTATTTTTTAATCACTTGTCTTTTATTTATGCAATTTAATTGTCATAATTTATGCAATATTTTTATTTCGTTAAAATCTGGCCTAACTCTACGAATTAAAATTCAGTTTAATCGCGCTTTTCTAACAACTTTACAAGTGGCTCACTTGTTCCTACTCGCTGAGAAAATTTTGCAACTTCATATTATAAGCACGGATTATCGTGAACGATATTTCAAAAATGAAAATTAAACTTAAACCGGTTTTTTTTGCTAACGCTCACTGACTACGGGATGTTGGACATTGTTCTTAGCGAACCACGGGTCATGATCCTCACTGCCCTGGTCCCAATGACCGTGCCAGTGCTTGTCCCACGGCTTCCATCTGTTATCCAGCTTGTTTTCTTGGTCTTTGTTCCACCTGGATTTAAAAAAGTTATAGATAATAAGTCTTTACAGAAACATTTGTTATACTTCAAGAATTTAATAGCATAATTATAAAAATCCTCCTTTTTTCTAGTCGCCTAATAAAAATGTGTAATTTATAGGTATAGGATGAATGGCTTTCCGTATGTAACTGTTACGCCAAAGTGTAGACTTATTATAATGGTACGAGTATGTGCTTATGTGTAAAAGCTGTAAAAGTGATTAGTTTCTTATTAACTAGAAGACTGAAGAAAAACCAAATTCCAAAGAAATTCATACGCTAAGTCACCCCGCATTATATTATTGTATTTTCATTACCAATAATGCTATCAACTTGTAACTTTCAATAGTTTAAAGTTCTTATGTGTAGTAATGAAGATACATCAATTAATTGTTTTACCGCGAGTATATCTGTGACTTCATAGTAGAAATATATGTATACATATAGGTCAAGACGGCTGTCCTGTATCCTGCTTGTGAGAAGTTACCATAGAACACATTTACAGTGTTGCAATGTTGCAAAACATTCAGATGACATTATTATACCACATAACTGTATTGCCTTTAAAATGCAGTGAATTATATAAAATATATAAGATCAAGATTTGGATCAAACAACCAACAGGATCTTTGAATAAACTGATATTATAAAAAAACCTTTAATAAAGCCTTTATAACATGTTTACAACCATGTTTTATTGTGCAGTATAATTTATAAAGCAGTGACATGATACACCTAACACAAGAATGTTTTACCAAGTAAAATTTCTGCACCCTGGAAGTAATCGAAGTTGGATCTTTTCCACGGTTACCGAGTAAGTCGGACGTCTGAAATTTTATTTTTGAGTAGCAAATTTTGTTTAAAATTAATATCTATTAACCTAATAGTTAACTATTACACTATCAAACTAATCTGACCTGTTTACTTGAACTTTAACAGTACCTAGTTAGATTTAGATGATCTCTAATTTCCGAAAAAACCTTACTTACCTACTTCATAAATAGGTACGTTCATAAGCTGTATATAGTGTAAATGAGCTTAAAAAAATAAAAAAAATAAGAAAAAAAATAAATTTAAAACTAAAAATAGTAATTAAATTAAACGGGTGCTATGAACTTACCTATCCCCTTCTCCCACACTGACGTGGCCGCCTGTTCCAGGCCCGTACCAGTTCTTATACTGTTGATGACGAGTCACTATGAACTCTGAGCCACGCTCTGCTACCATTACTGTCGGAGCTGCTGTGTTAGCTAAAAATATAGAATACCAGAACTTAATTTTGACTATCACATAAGGGAAGACGGGGCGGCTGAACAACAGCGCTGGTTCAGTTATGTAACAACGTTGAACTTACAAGTAGGTACCGTAGGCATTATTGAGGCATCCACAACACGAAGACCTGAAAATAACGTAAGACATTATTTACTATTATAAATTGATAAGTAGACCTCTCTATCATTCACGTGTAGCTCACGACTGTTCACTGTCAGGCTCTTTTCTTTCTATGTCCAACAAAGTAGGTACTGCCTAATGAAAAATGTAAATTAAGTATATTAATTTTATTATGAGTGCCGCGTGTTTTTCTTCCGTCTAACTCCGTTGCTAACGCCATACCGTTCTACCAATATTAGAAAGAGATTGCCACATGTTACCTTCAATTCCGTACACCCTAAGAAGAGGGTCTACAACTGCCATGGGATCTTCTGGCGAGCCCATCTTGCAGGTCCCCACTTGGTGGTTCTCAGGCGCGGTGTGTTGCATCGCGAGGCACTTGAAGAATTCGTCTGTGGGGTTCACGCCGCCACCCGGACATTGAGATCCGTGGGTCTCGCTGGGTGTCATGCCGTACTTGTCGCGAAGTATCTGTAACACAAAAACTTATATTCGTAATTTAGGGAACAATACATAAAATACAGACAGGACTAGGATTCTCACCGTACTCGCTAGGGGCGCTGCTAGTTAATGCATAGAAACATTCGAAATCGAATGTCTATTTTATAAACTGTGAAAACTCGTATTAGGGGTCACTAAGTTGTTACCAATAGTTTTAGAACATACCGTGGTGTTAGCAAGTCGGTACGCAATCCTAGCGGCTTCGACGAGAACGTTTAACTCATGATCTTGATCGAAGTAGTTCGGCTGCATGTAGGGCGGCTCCCGCGGGTCGGGGGACTTTAGCGGCAGGTATCCTCGGCTGCGCGGCTGCAAAGCTATTGCTGATATCCTGTGGACGGAATTGGTCAACTAAATAAATATTCCAATGATATCTTTTTTTATGTAGGCACCTACTAATATTTTAATTTCAAATAAACTATAGTGACTTTATTATGTTATAGGCAGGTCCTACCATAGATAGTTCTTAGTTAGACTGAGAAATGATTTTTTTTACCGTAGCAGTGGGTACTGAAGACAAGACTTGCGCCACGGCGGGTTATCTTGTTGCTTACAGTTACTTTAGTACCTAAATTCTTCCAGTTTTCCCAGCTATCAAATTGATACTTACGAAATACTTCTCCTACTCTTGATATCCTTAAGTTTGTCGGGGTCTACTAAATCGCCGGTAGCACATGAGGCATAGTATCCGCCGAAGAAGAACTGCACATCAGGTTGACGACCTCCCGCAGGTGCGTACTTCGAGTTTACTATACCAGTTAGCTAGAAAAACATAAGATTCAATATTAAATTTAATAAAACATACTATATATTATTTTAAGTAAAAATTAAAACCGATTTAAATAATTTTTTTGGTGACTGTGTCAGTTTCACATCTTACCTGTGACATTCCCGTTCCTGACAGCGGTCCTTCTCTATTGAGCATATACTCCATAGCGCTCTCCCAAGACAGTTCAGGGACGTCGGGTTCCTTAGTCAATGTGAACTGAAGTTCGACTCCGACGTGGTTGTGAAGATTTTGGCCCACTCCCGGCAGGTCCTTGATGACAGGGATGCCTAATTTCTCTAATGTTTCTTTGGGACCCACTCCAGAAAGCATTAAGATTTGTGGCGAGTTCAGGGTGCCGGCTGAGAGGATGGCCTGCGAAGAAAATGGTTTTAAGTCTGTATCCAGTGATTTTATATTGACAATGTTGAGTAGCAAACGAGCATTCAGGCCGGCTGATGTTCGGTCCTATCTGAGATCGTAAATGGATGCGTTGCTATTCACGAGAACTGAGTTGCTCGCCTCAAATTTAGGCATCCATACGTCTCCAATCTTAACTCAAGTACTTGACATAAGACTTTCTTCACAGCAGGTTATGAAAACGTCTGTAGTAGGTATCTCCCTTTTCGAACTGTAAAACTTCACTGTAAAACTTACGGTAGTATATCTACTAAATGATATTTGAATATTAGCGCGATAGGTACTCCTTATTTTAAATGTTTTCTTGAAAATTCCTAGGAAACTCTAAAACTTTAGGATCAATCGGAAAACACACCTCCTTGCTTACACCAACAGTCTTGGTCTGGCCGTTCTTGATGTATTCAACTCCGGTAACTTTCTTCGTGGCCGGGTCTATGATAACACGAGACACGTGGGCGTTCAACAACACATGGAGGTTGCTGCGATTCGAAGCAGGTCGGAGGAAGCCACGACCTGTACTGTAACGACTACCGTTGCTGAAAAAACCAATAACAAGAGTTTTAGTGACTAAGTTACGTAGTGCTGTAGCATCAAATTTCACTAGAAGTTTTAACAGTCAGGAGTATCTCTACTGTAGTCTCCCAATTTTACTCTAACTTACTCGTTAAAAGTCTGAGTAACGCTGAAGCCAGTAATTGTGTCTCCGTTGAGGTCGCTAGTCGGTGGATAGCCAAGCTCAATGCCTGCTGCTACTACGTCGTGAGCGAAGCGCGGTGTGTACCGGAACTGTGAATGAAAGTAATGGAAATAATACTAAAGTTAATATCACAAGAGTGGTAACACATGTGCATGTCTAAGTATATACTCGTATGTCTATAATTTGAGAAATTGTGCCCTGCAATCATGATGACTATAAGTACCCTATCTATGTAGGTAAATATGTAGTACTATGTAGTGTGTACCTCCGCTGATAGTGTAGTCCCACTCGGATGGATCTTGGAGACCCGTGCCGAACAGTGAGATACAATAAGGGTTGCATTCAGGCTGGCATATATTATAAGCAGGCGCATTGGATTGGAAACTATAAGTTCAATTTAGTTAGACAAATAGGAATATTTAAAAATAATTGGATAATATTTATAATGGATCATCATTATTCAGTATTCGATGCTGTCTAAGATAGGATGTAGGATGTCTAAGATAGGCAAAATGTGCATTTATCGCAGATTTTGCATTTAAGTGTAGAGTCAATACTTATTATTTATTTGTCTCTCATCATGGCCAGCATATTTGCCCACTAACACACTTTAGATTTCTTAAAGAAATGTACAAATAATAATCGGTTGACTGTTAACATTATTTGTTTTTAATTAGCTATTTGTTACGAGATTAGAGTTAACAAAATAAATCAAGCCATATAATTATGGTGATTATGGAATAATGCCAATATATTTGCACAAGAAAAATACTCTTATTCGTGTTTAAAACGCGGACCGGTTTTGGGTAACTTTCGATGGACCATAAAAGCATGTCTTAGCCGCAATAAACCCCAAAACACAGATTGGTGACCAATTTAATCTAAATAAAGCTACGTCCTTTACTTGCCTTCTGCGGACGATATGCGAAGAGCGAGAAATATACAATTATACAACCTTATCTTTATAGTACCTAGATATAGATATTATATTTTATGATCCATCGTTTCCTACAATTTACGAATTTTATAACTCAACTTAACAGTACAAGTCTTTAAGACAGTAAGACAAATAAATATAATACCCACTCTTTGAACAGGCATAGGGCCCCCAGTATTGTGGTACTGTCCGGATACGCTATGGCCTATTTCCTTGTTGTTCTCGCTCTTCAAGAAGTAGGGCAGCACCTCAAACCACGACCAGCCCGGCGCACCGTTCACCGCCCAGCCATCGTAGTCGGCAGCGTGACCTCTCATGTACATCATACCGTTGATCACTGAACAACCACCTGGGGATAGTACATTTTTCGTTGGCTAAATTAAAAATCAACTTGTAAAGACTTAATGAAATTCTAATAAAGAAAGGATGGGGAGAATAGGCTATGATCCCGGGGAGGGGTAAAAAGCACTGGAACAATAATGAACTGAAATAATGCTGAAGAGTCTTTAATGATTGAATTACTACCGTAAACTTTTTGCGTGCGTCATTACGAATATTTATCTACTGAAGATGCACAGACTTTCTTTTCGACTTAACCGTTCCTCAATACATATTAACAGTTGCTTTCACAACTATTGACCTTCCACATTTCGTACTCACCCAGCATCTTTCCTCTCGGCCAAGAACATTTCCCTCCTTCCGCTAAACAAGCTCGTTCTTGTGGCTCGGTAGAATAATTCCAGTCAGTTTCTTCTCTGCCCCAATAAGCGGTCACCCACGCTGGCACCGACGACTGTGTTGGCTCATCACCTCCTGCTTCGATCAGTAATACCTGAAATTTGAATCATCATCATCAAACTGTTTTGTGCCACTATACTGGGCGTCCCGAAACCTCGGGGGTTTCTCTGTCTGAATCTATCTTAGTAGACGTTTGTCAATCGACTTCACATACATTTGGATTATTGGGATTATTTCTATCAGGCATCAGATTTGGTCTCGATAATTTCCTACGCCGAAGTGCGAAAGATAAATTATTTTGTAAAAGAAAGAAAAAAAACCTCTTTATTTCATTACACAGAACAGGAACAAGGAACAATTAATAAAAAACAAATAAGGAAAGGAAAAAAATAAAAACGCACATAATAGGTATGTTCTCGTACTTAAAAAATTAGAGGCGAGAATCGTACCCCCGAACGAAATGTTGTATTGAACTATATCGTCGAACTATTTTCCGCTTTAAAAATTTAATTATTAAATAAATCAATTTGTTACATATATAATTCTACACTTAATACACCGTGACCAATAGTGAAATATTTAAATGAGAAAGAGAAAACGCAAGTAGTTATTTGTAATATTTTAACAAAACTTTATTTAATGTAGGTACCTACTTATTCAACGAGTAATAAAACCACCTGTCGATTGTTTATTATCTAAAGTGGAGTGCTATAGCTCCTTCAATCTTTCATAAGAATTGTTTACGATGATTAATGTTAATGTATGAATAATATTAGTGACCTGTACATAGTACAGTATATTTGACCTGTACAATATATCTACTATGTACGAGTCAGTATGTTATATAACAAATTTTAATGTTACAAATAAACGCTTATTATTATTATTTAAAACAGTATTAAACTAATTACCTTCCATTGCGGATTCTCTGATAGTCTCGAAGCGACGACTGCCCCGGCCGTGCCCCCACCAGTCACGACGAAGTCATAGCTATCTAATAGCTCATCTCTATCCATAACTCGGTTACACGGGTCAGCGAGGTCACACCTTCCATTGATGAATGACTCCAAGATGCTCATGAAGAGAAGGAACTGGCCGCCACACGCCGGGGCCATGGACGGACCCACCTCTCTCACGGGACACGGACATTGCTGTAAATGATAGATGAATATACTGTACTAGTGGTCCCCCCCCGTTCTCAGCCGCGTTAAGAATTGCATCGTAACGCTTTATAGCCTATAGCATTCCTCGATAAATGGACTATCTTACACTAAAAGAATTTTTCAAATCGGTCCAGTAGTTATTAGCGCGTTCAATTCAAACAAACAAACTCTTCAGCTTTAAATTATTAGTATAGAAGTATAAATATGAGGTAGGTATATGATAGTTTCTGATACTAGGGGGTTTTAGTGCAGTAAGAATCCCACATCACCCCGTGGCACTCCCATGATAGGTTTCCCCCGTGAAAAAAAGGTACTTAAGTGGATTGTCCTTGTAGCCATGGAGTCATGTGTAGTCATGTAGTAATGAATGCCTAATACTTAAAAGGGCAGAATTCAGCTTAGCCACAAGCTATGTCTTTTCTATGTTGATAAAAAGAGGAAATATCCGTTGTCGATGAGTTTCCTTAACAACCAATTGTCACTCTTTTGCAAATCACATCGTAATTAGGTATTGAGTTAACAATTAGATAAAGGCTAAAGAAATCCTAAGATGTCATTGTTTTGCAAGTAAGTAATTCAATTGTCATAAAATTCCTTAACAATTTAAATGGAACAATTTTAATGCGTCATGAGGTTGTAACTTTAACTTACTCTATTTACTTGTATGTATGGGTACAAAAATATCGTATTATACAAGGAATTCATGCTTAATAGTATTTAAAGACACATTAAACATCATGATCATTTAAACTTATGTCCTAGCTGGGAATGGAACCCAGAACCCTTCGAATAGCATGCCGGCACAGTAACCACTATACCGCACGGGTCGTGAAACCGATATGAAAATCATGTTCATTATTGTTATTTATGTATAATTACTACTTTATCTGATACAATAAAACAAGGTTTTTTCTATTAATAATTGTTACTTATCGTGTGCGATGCGGGATAAGTATATACGCTCACGACTATTCTGATTACCATAAAGATGATAAAAACTTGGGTTTTTCCTATATATAATTATGATCTAATGACTTTAGTGTATCATCCCTGATATGTATATAATGATTATACCTAATATTACTGAAGGATATCATTCGACAGGATATTTTTTGAAGAGGTTGTAATGTGCTGGACGAGAGAGTCGAAGTCAATGTCAATATCGATATAAGGGTAACAGACGATTGTAGTCGGGATTCTGATAATAATATAAGATAAATAATATTTTTAGGGGAGGCCTATGTCCAATAGTGGACCTCCAAAGGCTGATGGATGGATGGAATATTTTTATTCATTGTAAGGGTGTAATCACACTTGTCTTCAACCCTTTTTATGTCCCACTGCTGGACACGGGTCTCTCCCTACAAACGGGAAAGGCCTGGAGCATACTCCACCACGTTGCTCCAAAGCGGATGGGTGATATTTTAATGTACCTATTTATACAATTTGTACAAACCATTAACACGTGGCCTGCCTACTCAATCAAGAATTAAGATAGCAATTGAGTTGGTTCGTATAGAAAAAAAAACTTGTAAAAAATGTATGAATTTCAAACAAAAAAGAGCAACGTTATAATTGATTAAGAATAGTAAGATACACACACTGAGTTACCTACAAATACCTACTTCTGCTATGCTTTAAGTAAAAAATTTGCAAGTTTTTATGAAAACATAATATATCTAATCACCAGAAAACCACAATTACTCATTTTATCTATCTAATATTTACTCGCAAAACCACATCCTTTACTATAGGAGCACAATTACATCATGATTTTATGTTTCTATCTAATTGCGAGGTCTGACTGTCTGACTAGAACTAAGTATTAAGAGGGGTTACAAAATCTGCTCCATTGTCGGTCTCAAGAGTGGCAAAATCATCCATTCCACTTATTTTTTTTTTTTAACGCTTCACACTCACAGCCCCACACTAGGATTCCCTGTGTCGTGGGTGCCATGGACACACACAAAGACAAATTCA